>JAPKLW010000506.1:347962-431366 GCA_026898455.1 Plectranthus barbatus
GATTAATTAATTACCTATCTCCGCTCGGTCTCAAGATAAATTAACTAACTCCAAAGATCTACAGATTTATTCCTACAATCAATCTCCTTCAGTTACGACAAGAAATCAGATTATATTGTGAAAATATCTTTCGATTGAAAACTATCACAGTTACGTCTCAAGTAATCAACTAGATAATCCTAAGATGTGGCCAACAAATCAAGATTATGAATAAGCACAGATTTCACAAACTACGAAGGGAAAGGGAAAATAATTCAATTAATCATAACAAGCATACATTGATAGTTCGAAACCCTAGAATCTGAGAAAGGATTTAGTTACACATATTCAGAGGAATATTCATCATAGAAAAATACAACCTGAATTGCATAGAAACTTGTATCCGAAAATCTTCCCGCAGGAACTTGTCTTCAAACGTAAAACTTTAAAAATTCTTCAATACTAAATCTTGTAATTGCTCTAAGTCTCCACTTTTTAAAAAAACGAATTTACATGAATATTTATAGGGGTGGAGGTGTATCATATCAAATCTAGGGCTAAAGATATGAAAAATCTCGAATTCAGATTCAGATTAGGGATCCCGCATGCGCGTCGACCGTGGCTGTTTGGCGTCGATCGCTGGGCCTGGAACATCCTCGTCGATCGACGAGCATTGGCAGCGATCGACACGGCCTTTGCTTCCGTCGATCTGCCTTTTCCCTTCGTCGAGCGCTATGCCTTCTTTGCCCCTTCTGCGCGGTCTCACGGTTTTGGCCATAACTTCCTCTCCCAAACTCCGATTGGCCCAATTCCAGTTGCGTTGGAGAGCTAACTCAAAGCTTCATCTATTGACATGCGCCAATAGCTCGAATTCCTCTTGTGGAAGAAATCTTCATTGCTACTCTTACACGTCACTGCTTCCGGAACGGTTTTCTCGTGAGTTTAGGCCTAAAAACCTGCATAAACATCAAAACACACCTAAAACCACCTAATATTGACATCATGCATAAAATATATATATAAAATCAATAAAACTACATAAAATAATATAAAAATATTATAGATGAGTGAGTGAAATAACGAGCTTATCACCGATCACCGAAAAAATTGTCTGCAATATTCACGAAAGGTAGGGTTTTCCCGCTTTCTTCTTATCTGTAGCAGCTTGGTGTTTTCATAGTTCCAGGGGTTAGGATGCATTCCATTGGGTTCCTAGTGTTGTATAGAGGTGGGGGTGCGTCGGGAGTCCTTGGTTTGGCCGGAAACAACCAGGAATGGCCGGAGAAAAATGCAGCGTCGCGCGAGTCGCGGCTGCTGCTGCTGCTGTCGACACTAGTGTCGATCGATGCAGCCGCCGTTGATCGACAGAGCCGCCATCGATCAACGTGGCTGGCGTCGATCGATGCGGACGCTGCTGCAACCCTATTTTCGCGTTTCTTCGCCCGTTCTTGATTACATGCGACTTAAATTGATTTCGATCATCGAAAATTGACTATAATAAATCATGCAAATAATATTACGTGTTGGAACGTTTAATTCGCTTTCAAACTCTGAAATGAAAGATTACCTAGCCATGGGTCGTTTTTCTGAAATGAGAAAGGTTGGATAAGTTCATGCATAACCGATATACAGGCAATGCATGTTGGGTAGCTAGAATTATGTTTGTCTCGTCGTAAGACCAACCTGTCTTAGAATCTGAATTATACGATAACATCAGCTCGAGCGCTGATTTATCTTCCATAGATAATCCACCTAATTTGTTGTATTCTCCTGTGTTGTCAATTGAAGGAAACACAGGGTGATCGGAGAGCTTTTCAATCACAAATCAACTTACTTGCACCGTATCTGCAAGCATTTGAGGTGGGGACGATTTTATTCCTATTTTCACTTGATTGTAGGCAATAAGCCCCACTTCTTGAAAAGCATGCAAATTGATTTGATTTTAACTGATTGTCTATGCCAAAATGTTTTGATTTCATATTTGTTCCTCTGGCCAACCGTTGTTGACCAGGGAGATTTGGTTTAACGAGGATAGATCCAGGTTTCGTAGGAACCCTGCGCCAAGACTCTTAAACCCTGAGGGCATCGATCCTCCTTTGTCTCGAGCCAAGCTCAGACTTGGTCACTCAATGGAGTATTGACACCTTCGGAGAAATAAGGAGAGACACACGCTGTATTAAATAGATCGTGGTCTTAATGCTGCGGGTTCTGAGACCAGTGCACTAAGTGATGACAGTGGGGTGAATGGTTCTCCATTCTCCACTGCTCATCGTGACTTGGATGTTGGCCAACTTCCGGTCACACAACGTTAAAACAAACATGTCTTCTTTTGTGAGAAAAACTGTACAGTGCAAAATATTTTGAAATAAAACACGGGCAAATGCCTTCTAAAACTCTGTGGTTTATTTGTGTGTGGCATGACATTCATATTTAATCATTATCTTTTTTTTCGGGTCATGTCCTCACGGGGTACGTTGTACTCAACCCCTGTGCATTATTTCTAAAATGTGCAGGTTAGTGGCAGCGATGCGGATGTAGCGGTGACGAGGGCAGGATTATCCCAATAAGAACTTCAATCCTGAGACATGCATCTTCATATGCATGTCTCCACTGCGTAACTCTCCTTTGCATGAAACTCTGAATTTATTTCCTTCCCAGTTGTAATAATTATCTGAGAAACTAAACTCCTTGCTTTTCGTTATCATTCGTACTCTGTGGTTGCGAGGTTTGTTTGCCTCGTTACAAACACTGTTATCTTAGTCATGTATGTTGAACCGATTGGGTGTGAACCCTTATTTCTGTTTGATTATCTAAATCTTCCGCTGTTTGAATCACCCAATCCACTGTAGCGTGCCCTAAGTCTGGGAAGGCGAATAGGGGGCGTTACAGGACTGCATCCTTTTTTATCCGCTTCATGAGCGCGAGTTGGTTCCGATTGGTTTGGGTTACTTGGGCCTAACCTCAAAATTGTGAAAAATATTTATTTTTGTGGTTTTATCTAAGTGATTCAAGCTTATAACTCAATTCATGTAGAGATGCCAATAAACTTATTTTTTTATTTTTCACAAACAACATATAAATGTACAATTATTGCTTAAAAAACGTTTAAAAGGTAGAAGAATGATTTTAGTTGGTTAGCATTAGTTTTATAGTTCTTAAGTAATAGATTTTTGTATTTGAATTTGTGTTTTCTTTTTAAAAAAATTATTTTGCAATTATTTTAGAATTTAAGAATACATGCCTAAATAAATTGAAATTAGATGTTTGATGTACTATTTCAAGTTTATCGTACGGCTGCGCTGGTAGAAAACCAGTATATTAAATGAGAATAGTTTCATAAAAATTGTTCCTGCCTAAATTTTTTTCTATGTATTAGATTAGATCACATATTTTCATGTAATTTTTTAAGCTAAAATTTAGGAACAGTTTTCAACTATTTTTATTATATATTTTCACAATTTTATTTCCTTAAATTTAGTAACACAGGGTATATTTATTTTAGCTAAAATTAGGATAAGTTAGTTTTCAACTGTCATGGTGTAATTCTCATATTATATATTTTCAAAAGTTTATTTCCTTAAATTTAGTAATTTAGTAACACGTAATTTTTTTTACCTAATATTTAGGAACAGTTTTATTAAATTTTCATGGAGTAATTCTCATATTATATATTTTCAGAAATTTATTTCCTTAAATTTAATAACAATTATTAGATGGATTTAAATTTTAGTTAATTAAAATCCACTAATATATATTAAATGAAAATAGTTTCATAAAACTATTTCTGCCTAATTTTTTTTCTAGGTATTAGATTAGGTCACATATTTTCACGTAATTATTTTTAGCTAAATTATTGGAACAGTGTTTTCAACAATTTCTGTTATATATATTCACAATTTTATTTCCTTAAATTTAGTAACACACTTAAATGTTTTTAGCTAAGATTTAGGATAAGTAGTTATCTACTGTCATGGTGTAATTCTCATATTATATATTTCACAAGTTTATTTCATTTAATTTAGTAACATGTAATTTTTATAGCTAATATTTAGTAACAGTTTTATAAAATTGTCATGGAGTAATTCTCATATTATATATTTTTATAAAGGCAAAAATTTCCGTTAGGCAGGCCTAAACGGTTTAGGCGGATTTTATCCTACCCAAATGGATTGACCCATCCCAAATAGGGTTTATTAATCCCCAAATAGGGTATATTATATGGGTTTGGACTTGGGTTAATGGATAAAACTCGCCTAAATGATTTAGGCCTGCCTAACCCAAGACCTTCCCTTTTATAAATTTAATTCCTTAAATTTAGTAACAATTATTAGCTGGATTTAAATTCTAGTTCATTAAAATAATATAATTTTATTTATATAAATTGAAAAACCACCTAAATAAATGGTGAACTCATATTTCAATAGTGTTATTATATACAATTTATTACTTACAGACATGGGAATATATTAGTAGATAATATAATTTATATATATATAAATTAAAAATTACCTAATTAAATGGTATAACTTGACAGATGTGGGAATAAAATTCATATTTAAAGAGTTTCCGCCAAAAAGAATAAAACAAATTTTGTTCTCTTGATTTATAATTTATCTTTGTGGAACAATAAAAATTAAAATTTTTCATATTTTCCGATCTTTGCAAACATTATCTATGATTTACTATATAGATGTTTAATATCTATTGTTTGTTTAATTTATAACTTAATTCCTAAAATTTATTAATTTTTAATGGCATCTATATTTATATTTAATCCTAAATATTTATTATCTTTTGCGAAAATCAAATGCATATAATTATAACACGAACACAATAAATATCTGATAAAAAAATCTTTTTAGATTAATAATTATTCGATAAATGTGATAAGAACTCAATAATGATTTATAATGAATGAGTCCAACGGTTGTTTAATATAATTAAACAATAAAAAGTAATTAATATTATAATAGTATTTAAATTAAATAAAATAACAACAATACAAATAAAGCTCAAGTTTTAGAATTATTAAATAATTTTAATAAGATATTTTTTTTAAATTTTTTTTAAGGGATTCGATACAAATCTGACATAAAATTTTAATGTACTTGGCATATCAATTCAATAAGAATCTGAATTTCATAAACTTAAATCTAAATACATTATTATCATGTCATTTCATATTGAATTATCATATTGTATCAAAAATTGACACCACCAATTATAATTATAATTTCGTGCAACGTACGGGTGAAATACTAGTATGAGTATTAAATCTAAGTAGGTCAAATTCTTGAATGACAATTAATTACACTAATACTATGAAAATGAATTTCACTAATATCAAGTTTATTCTAAATTGAAAAGAAAATGTTAAATTAAAAATGTAATCAAGGGGATTAAAACACTTGACCTCTATATTTCATTTTTAGCTTTCCACCACTGAACTACGACTTCAGTTGTGATAATTAAGTAAATGATCACAATTTCAGTTTCCTAGTACTAAACTACATACGCAAATTTCATTGAAACACCAAATAAGTTATTAGTTTGACTTTAATTTATCCCAAACATGTCTTGTTTTTTAAATATACAATTGTTTTATGCTACCTAAACTAACAAAACCGTCATTAGTGAATTTAAACCCAACATGTGATCAATTACTAATTCCACAAACTATATATATTATTATGCAGATTCAACTTTAATGCCTTAAAGCCACACCCACAATTACACCCAATAAGCTAATGAAGCCTTTAAATTTAAATATTCAAATGTTGTCATTTAATTCTATAATTATTAAATATGTTACACATTATTATTTAAATGAATACTACTGGATTTTTCTTTAAATATGAATTCACGAAAAAAAAAATAAAGGAGAAAGACTATAAATCATGCACTTCATTCAAATGTTGTTCCCAAACTATATAAATATAATCACTTCAGTTACCAACGCATGTCTGCAGGATTATTCTTTCAATTACTAATAACTACTAATAAATAGTAAAATTTATAAATTAACATAAAGCTATATATTTAATTTGCAAGGGTTATCACATCAGCCATCTCTAGATTAATGTTCTTCAGCATTATGAGAGACCTCTTCTTCCACATGTTGTATTTCTCAACAGTGTATTTGGGAAGTTTGATGATATTCAACATCTTTATGTACCTGAGCTAAACCACAGAAGGAAACAAGTGCAAGGACGATTCCACGACTACTAGCCTGTAAGGACTGACTGGCGCTGATACCACTTGTTGGTCCCGAGATCAGAGCAGTTATGTATGCAAAGGATGTATTAATATGTTTGCACTTCTGAAAACTAAAACTTACTTTTCAGTTTTTCAGTTTCCAAAAACTTGATTTAGCTAAACTTAAACTCTGATAGTTTTATATTTCAGTTGACAAATATACATTTCAATACTTAGAAATTATTGAAGGTTTCAAATAAGCTTGAAAACTTAACTTTCATAAACATAAATAAAGCAGTAAATGATTCATGAAATTTATAGTGGTTCGGAAGCTTAAGTCCTACATCCACTCTTCGATACTTAATCTAGGTATTCACAACTTAATAGATTACAAGACTTCTCACAATCTTTAACTAGCCCGTTGGATGCCAATATCCATCGTCCTGCTACGTCGCTCGCCAACAAACTTGATCGTCTGCTTCCTTCTTCAGTCATGAAGTGAGTACGTGTTAGGTATTACTGTTGTAATCCCACCTTAATATGTTGTTTTGATGTGTCAAAACTACATACCAAAGTCTAGGATCTAGAGTATTAACTCATGTAATCCTTGTATAGGAAAATCGAGTTGTAATAGTCTAGGAAGAAGGAAATCATCAAAACTGTGGAACAGTTTTGAAGAAGACATCATTCTGACGAGATAGCTGTCGAGCAGTCAAGGCAAAGACAACAGAGCAAAATCTAAGTCACAAGAACTGCACAGACAAATTCCTTCCTGCCAATGTCTAAACTCACAAAGAAAACTGTTGAGAGGCGCTCATAGTTTTTCAAGCCAAGACAGCTTCATGTTGAAGAATGGGTACGAGGCCAGTGTAGAGCAGTCGCAGAAGACCGTTGAGGAAGTCAACAAGAAAAGAAAGATACTACTCAGTTGCGACTGGTGTACAATGTTGTTTGAACGTCTGACACATCAAGTACAAGCTGCTCTGAAAAGTAGGTCGACGCAGCAGAGATAGTAGAGGAGAAAGCAACCCTGTACAGAGAATAATGGACGATGATTGGACATTCTTCTCTATGTCTTTACCGGCTATTTTCTGGGTCTTCACCTATAAATAGCAGGTTCTACAGAGACAGAAAAACCCTTGCCAAATTATCGTGCCAAACCTCTGAACTATCTCGCACTCTTCAATCTCCTACACAGCCGCCTCTCAACTGAAGTTAAAGCTCAAGGCATTAAACACTTTCAAGAGAGAAGGCGTTAATATCGTGTTCATTTATTGAACACACAACATTCATTGCTCATAAAGTCTCTGGAGATTCACCTTGTTACCCTGTGTACACGAGGATTAAGTCAATCGACTTAATCTACCTGTTTGGTGTTCTTATTCGTCGAGTAAGAACACAGCAGCCTGCTATTGCAAAGGGAGAGTAGGTTATCACGGGCTATTGCCGAACTGCTTAAGTTCTGGGAAGAACTCAACCATCCAACCTACCGAAGAGGGAAAAGGGAGGTTTGTCCTCAGTCCAGCTTCGAGTCGGTCCACAGAGAAGACGCAGAGCCTTCGACGGACTAAAGAAGGAGTGAGGTACAACTACCTGGGCGAGTGATCCTTTGTGCTACAGACGGAGGTCTCTACAACAACTGGCTATATATCGTGAGCAGTGTACTCTCATTACTTAGTGAATTACCGGATCTGATATCCGAAGAGTGGACGAAGGACATTAGGCTCCGAACCACTATAAATATCCTGTGTCATTTACAGTTTCCTTTACTTACGCTCTTTACTGTTTTTCTAGCATAACTAGGAACTTTCAACACTTATATCTTTAGTGTTGAAGTACATAAACTGTTAACTGCTAACTAAAGTAAACTGTATTAGTTAACTGTCAAGTAAAAACAAAAAAAAACTGTGTTATTAACTAGCTGAACTGTCTAAGTTAGAGTGCAAGTTTGAATATTTTATTCTTCCGCTGCACGTTATACGCTTTCTGATTCTGGACCAACAAGTGGTATTAGAGCCAGGTTGGTCTTTATAGACTGTCCTGTTTTGAGTCGCTTAAGACCGGATCCGTACTTCCTTACACTCTAACTGTTTGTTTAAGTGTGATTAGCGAGCATATAATCTTTAGAGCATAATGATAAACTACTCAAGTCTTCCCAAGTACAATCCAGAGAAGTTTGAAGTTTGGAAGAAGAGATGTCTCATTCAGTTGGAGCTCAACATCCAGAGATGGATGAAGTTCTAACGAAGGGAACTCTAAAGATCCAGATGTCAAAAGTCATCCTCGCCGCACGAGATGCTCCAGGAAACATCGAAATGGTAGATAAACCTACGGAGGACTGGACACATGAAGACAGGAAACACCATCAAGTAGATCACATTGCGCAAGAAATAATTATACATTCCCTCCCTGATTCTCTCTTGGATGTAGCCGTGGAGCACGACACGTCCAAGGCACTTTTGGGATTGGATCAACGACCTCACAAAGGAAACAGAGGCAATGAAGCGCAAAAAGAAGCAGGTTATCGTGGAAAAATTTGAATCCTTCCAGATGCTACATGGTGAGTCAATCAAGTCGATGGAAGAGAGGTTCAACACCATTGTCAGTGAGATGAAAAGTCTTGGATAAGAAGAGAAGGTGGCAGATATTAATGCAAAAATCTAGTTTGAAGACCTTGGATCTCTCCAAAATGACCACAAAAAACTGTTCGCATAACTCCAAGCCCATGAATGGGATATCCAGATGGCGAACAGAAATGAAGTTGCACGAACTTCAAGTTCAACAGCTGATGGTGATGCAGCCTTCTTTGTAAAGAGGGATTTTCAAAGACGTTCAAAAAGGCCAGTTTACTTCGAGAAAATTGCCTATCAGTCACCAGCAAAGGACGCCTCTAACACAGCTCAGAAGACAGAAACTGAACTGTCAGTTGCCAAACTGGAGGAACAACTGAGGAATCTAACTGCAGTTCTCGAAAAAGCAAAAGGCAAAGAGAAGGAAGCTCAGTCCAGTGAGGAGAGGTTCATCAAAAGAGAACCACGTACATGTTACGAGTGCAACTCTCCCAATTACTTGAAGTATGAATGCCCTCAAGTCTCTCAGGAGGAGAGAGATAGATTAAAGAAGCTTTTCGAGAGGAGAGCATCCAAAGTTGTCGCCCAAGCAATGCTCACCAGAACTGAAGTACCAGACGTACCAGACCATAACGATGGATACTACACATGTGAAGATGAGAAGGATGAGGAAGCATTTTTTGCATTAATGGAAGCCACATATGGGGATGTCACCGATGAAGAGGAAAGCGCCTCGAACCGCAAAATCCTGGTAACAACTAATCTACCCTCATCTAGTGTATCCTTATGTTATGATACAAATTCTGAAGCATGTTACTCAAGCACAGAGGATATCTCACTCGAGAAAATTATTAAAGAAATTTAAAAATTTCATGAAATTAAGGACACACTAATTAATGAAAATGCCTCATTAAAATCTTAAATTTCAGTTTTAACCAAAGAAGTAGAAAGAACTAGGTCATTTAGTTAGGAATTAGATTATATAAGAGCAGAGCACGCTAAACTATTTAAAAGATTTTCAAAATGTGTCAGAAGAACGTGACTCCTTAAAGAAAATTGAGCATGCTGAATGTAATTGTTCTTCAAAGGAAAGCTCGAAAACACTGAGCAAAATTCTAAGTGTTCAGAGATCCCCATCCAATAAATTTGGAGTTGTATTTAGAGAATATCATAAAGAGAAAGTCTTGAACAATCATAATTCCACCTTCGGAACCGAGGATACTCATCTAGGCTTTGACAAAGCAGGATTCAGTTCAAGTACCTCATAAGTTAGGATTTTTACCAACTTATCTAGTTGTTCTTTGATGGATTATGTGATGTTCAGACTATTTTTCGTGTCTTTTTCATGCATGGATTGGCTTTTGTGCTCGTAATGTCGTGTTTGATGAATCATGTTGGATTTTAGTTGAAAATAGGGAAGAATCAGAATTCCAGTCCAGGTCCAAGTCGATCAACGCCAGGGCACGTCGATCGACGAGAAAATTGAAGTGGAGTGATCAATGAGAGGAATGAGTGATCGACGAAGGTTACAAAACAAAGCTCACGTCGATTGACGCCAAAGCACATCGATCGACGAGGGTGTTTCAAAGGCATCGATCAATGCTGATTTTCGACGATCGACGCGACTGCTAGATTTCCTAATCTGAGTCTGATTTGAAGATAAAGACATATCTAATCCAAGATGTTGTTTGATGCATCTTTCATTATTATAAATAGCCATGTAAAATTCGAATTTAAGGGTGGAAATCAAAATAGCAATTAAGAGATTTTAGAGTTGAAGAATTTAGAGGATTTCCAAGAGTTTTTAGAGTTTATGATTGAAGACAAAATTTTGTGCGAAGACATTCAGACCCAAGTTCTTATGCAATTCAGGTTTTATTTTTCTATGATGAATATTGCTATGAATATGTGTAACTAACTTCCTTCTCAGATTCTAGGGTTCGAATTATCATTGTATGCATGTTTGATTAATTGAATTATTTTCCCTTTCCCTTTCTAGTTTGTGAAATATGTGCTTATTCATAATCTTAAGTTTGTTGGCCACATCTTAGGATTAATTAGTTGATTACTTGAGACGTAACTATAATAGTTTTCAATGGAAAGAGACTTTCACAATATAATTTGATTTCTTGTCGTAACTGAAGGAGATAAGTTATAGGAATAAATCTGTAGATCTTTGGAGTTAGTTAGTTCATCTTGAGATCGAGCGGAGATAGTTAATTGACTAATCTACTTTATGAATTGTTCAACAAAGAAGTTCATAATATTTTTCTGATGTTTCACTACAAAGAGGAATTAAATTGGGAATTTATCAATTCATTCATCCATGTTATACTTGATAGGTAGATGTCCCTAGAATCTGTACTTTTCATAATCTCTCATCAAAAGTATTTTAATTTCCTGTTTACTTTTAACTCGCAAGTATTACGATTTTCAAAACAACCAAAACCCAACAATTTGATCTTTCCTAACCAGTAAGTTCGAGAACTATTGTTTTAGTACTTAAGGTTTTTCGTTACTTCTTTCCCCTGAGATTCGATAATTTTATTTGCCGCTATATTATTAGCTTTGCTAAGTCACTGTTCAATAATTTTAGTGATCAAATTTTGGCGCTGTTGTCGGGGAAAGAATAGAAATAATCTTAATATTAATTATGTGATCGAAATATTGATTTAGGTTGTAATTTTCATACTTTTCTCTGAATTTTTCTTATTTTCGTTGTTCACGTCGATCGACGTGACACTCATGTCAATCGATGCAGTTGTTATTTCTACGTCGATCGATGCTATATCTCGTTGATCGACGCCGTAGTGTTTTGAGAATTTCAACTTTTCAATTTTAGTTCATTTCGTTTTATTTTCAGTCTTACCTCACTACCTCCTTTGCTGTACAGGTAGTGCATGAGTACGAGAGCTAGAGGAAACGACCCGCTTTATTATTTACCCGGACATTGAAGCCACTTGCAGAAAGATCCGAAGGATGAAGCGTGCTCAGGAAAGCTCGAGTAATCAAGCGATGGACGATAACGTACCACCGCCAATTGTTCAACCACCTCCACCAATGCTAACTGCAGAGGAGCAAGTTGTGCTTCTCCAAGAAGTTCAAGCTATGAGGGCACAAATCCAACAGCTAAATCTGGAAAGAGACCTCGAGAGGAACAATCCGAAAGGAAGGGATCTTCGTCGTAACCCACTGTTTGAGGACAATCTCGATAATGAAGAGGATGACAACCCGAATCTGCCAGAGGAATCTGACGATGAGGAAGAAGAGGAGGCCATGCAGAACCGATATAAACCTCGGTTCAGGGAGACAGACTTCAGAATTGGCATCAATGCCAACAATTTTGTGCTGAAGACCGGATTGGTGCAGATAGTGCAACAAAATCAATTCGGAGGAAGAGCCACTGAGGATCCTTACGCACATCTGGATAATTTCCTTATGCTCTGCAATATTGTCAAAATTGGAGGAGTCAGCAAGAGTGCCATTCGAATGCGTCTGTTCGCATTCTCTCTGAGGGATAAGGCACAATCATGGTTCACTGCACTTGACAAGGAAAGTATAAGCACATGGACTGAATTGAGGAATGAATTCCTAGAAAACTTCTTGCCTTCGAACGTCATCAGGCAGAGAAGGAAGGAAATCATCAGATTCGCTCAAAGACCTGATGAGAGCTTCAGTGAGACATGGGAGCGATTCAAAGAACTACTGAGATCTTGCCCCGGACATGGCTTTCTGCCAGGAGAACAGGCAGAACCATTCTACGAGAGACTCAATGATAAGACCGTCAAGTTGGTGGACACCACACTGGGAAACACCATTATGACGAAAAGCGGAAAGAAAGCCATGGAATTCTTCTAAAAGATGGCCAACAACACTCATCGGTGGTCCTCAAGTCGAACTCGGCCTGTGAAAGCAGTCAAGAAAGTGGTGGAGAAAGTTGCCGAACAACCTGATTTGGCAACCGAGCTGAAAAAACTTAAGGAAGAGTTCGCTACACTGAAGCAAGAGAAAACAGTCACTGCAGTTGAGACAGTGCAAGCTCCTCCTGAGGGGGATGGTGCCAAGGTAAACTTCATCCAAAGGGGCGGTTATCAAAATAACTACCGAGGAGGATATCAGCAACACAATCAGCAGCATAACCAGCCCTATACTTATAATCACGCGAGGAATCACCCTGGATTTTCCTACGCAAACCTTCAAGCCACGGAGCAGCCACCACCGGGATTTGCCTTAAAAGATGGGGCAGTAGTGGAGAAGAAGAAGCCAAATCTCGAGGAGATTTTGGCTAAATTCATGGAAGGCTCCACTGATACGGTAGCCAAGCTAAAGCAAGAAATCTCGGGCATGAACACTAAGGTTGATCAGGTGTAGAAGCATGTGCAGATTATAGAGAACCAGGTCAGCTAGATTGCCGATGCCCTTGGAACTAAACACAAGCCAGGACAACTTCCGAGAAACACTTAGGTCAACCCCAAGAACAAGAATTAGAGGAACCAAGTGAATGCCATAACTCTAAGAGGGGGAAAATCACACGAAGGCCAAAGCAGGCAGGGAAAGATGCCTGGGAGGAAGGAGAGGCCGAGCAGGATGAGGAAGCTGTAGCAGACGAAGCCCCGTCGACCGATGCGGGGTCTCCGTTGATCGATGCAGCGCCAAGAGCCACGTCGATCGATGCTGATCCACGTTGATCGACGTCCGCTCCCATTCCGCCACCAAAGAAACCTCCTTTGCCTTTTCCGTAGCGGTTTTCCAAAACAAAGATGAATGAGAGATATGCACCATTCCTGGAAACTATGAAGAAAGTGCATATCAACATTTCATTGGTAGAAGCCCTGCAAGAGATGCCCGGATACATCAAGTTTCTGAAAGACATGGTCTCTCAGAAAAGACCATTCTTGGAGCATGAGACGGTCAACCTGTTCGAAAAATGCAGCGCCATAATTCAAAAGAAGATGCGAATCAAAAGGGAGGACCCAGGCTCCTTCACTATCTCTTGCATCATCGGAGGAGAGACCTTTGGGAAAGTCCTCTGCGATTCGGGAGCATCAATCAATCTGATGCCGCTGTCAATTTTCAAGCGGTTGAAAATTGGAAAATCAAGCCCACAACAATCTCACTTTAGATGATGGATCGATCAGTGTCCTACCCGAAAGGCATCGTGGAAGATGTGCTGGTGAAGGTAAAAGATTTCATCATCCCAGCTGATTTTGTGGTGCTCGATATGGAAGAGGATCGGAACATTCCTCTGATCATTGGAAGACCATTCTTGAAGACTGGAGGGGCATTGATCGACATTCGAGATGGCAAACTGACATTCCGAGTGAACAACGAGTCAGTCACATTCTCGATCTATAAGGCAATGTAGAAGCACAATGAAGGAAGCTATCAAGAAGAATGCCACATGATCAACTGCTTCAGCCCGATAATGTCTTCTCCCTTCGCCTCTCTCAAAAGTGAACCGAACTTTTTGGAAAATTGCCTGCAACACTCACTGTTCTTGTCAACAAATCTGGACGAGGCAGACAAGGAGATCTTGGATCTGGTCATGGAGCTGGATGTGTTCGAGGAGATAACTCGAGAAAAAGAAACCAAGAGAGAACCACTGCCTAGCCACTTCTGCCAGAACCAGCCAGAAAAAGATGAGGGAAAGCACACGTCGATCGACGCCACTGTCTTGTCAATCGATGCCGCTTCGAAGCCCACGTCGATCGACGGAGCATCTTCTTCGATTGATGACAATCTGGAAAAGCCGTCCTCCAGCTCTGATCCACCACTTCTGAAATTCAAGACACTTCATGCACATCTCAGGTACGCATTTCAGGGTTCTAATAACACTTACCCTGTTATTGTTTCTGCCTATCTTATACAGGGGGAGTTAGACAAATTACTGCGAGTTCTACGGAAATACAAGTCCGCCATCGGATGGACTTTGGGGGATATCAAGGGGATCAACCCTTTGCTTTGCATGCACAAGATCATCCTTGAAGAGGACGCCACACCAAAGAGACAAGCACAGCGACGACTAAATCTCATCATGCAAGAAGCTGTAAAGAAGGAGGTTCTCAAACTCCTAGACCATGGCATGATATATCCGATTTCCAACAGCAAGTGGGTGAGCCCTACACAAGTAGTAGCCAAGAAAGGAGGGATGCAGATAGTAAAGAATGAGGATGGAGAGGAAGTTGCGACAAGACCGATCACAGGATGGTGATTTTGCATTGACTACCGAGCCTTAAACACCGCCACGTGCAAGGACCACTTTCCTCTTCCCTTCATTGATCAAATGCTTGACAGATTATTTGGTTACCCTTTTTATTGTTTTCTTGATGGTTACTCAGGGTACAACCAGATAGCTGTGGCGCCTGAAGATCAACACAAGACTGCATTCACCTGTCCATACGGAGTATTCGCCTACCGTCGGATGACCTTTGGATTATGCAATGCACCGGCTACTTTCCAGAGATGCATGATGGAAATCTTCCACGACTTGATCGAAGATGTCATGGAGGTATTTATGGATGATTTCTCTATTTTCGGTAGCTCATTCAATGTTTGTTTGCAGAATCTAGCTACTGTACTTAAGAGATGCACCGAGACAAACCTATGCCTCAATTGGGAGAAATGCCACTTCATGGTGCGAGAGGGGATTGTGTTGGGTCATCGAGTATCAACGTAAGGACTTGAAGTAGACCTAGCCAAAGTGATAGCCATTGAAAAGATGCCACCACCAACAAGTGCCACAGTAGTCCGAAGTTTTCTAGGCCACGCCAGATTCTATATGAGGTTCATCAAAGACTTCTCAAAAATATCTCGGGCCTTGTGCAATCTGCTGGAGAAGGATGTTTCCTTTGTTTTTTATGACGAGTGCTTGAAGGCCTTTGAGAGATTGAAAGAGGCACTGGTGACTGCGTCGGTCTTGACTGCGCCAGATTAGGATGAGCCATTCACATTGATGTGCGACGCCAGTGGCTACGCTGTTGGGGCAGTCTTGGGACAAATGAAAGGAAGACTCTTCTATGTGATTCACTACGCCAGCAAGAGCATGAATTCAGCACAATGCAACTACACCACCATGGAGAAAGAGATGCTCGCAGTTGTGTATGCCTTTGACAAGTTCCGCCCTTATCTTTTAGGCTCAAAGATGATTGTTTACACCGACCATGCAGCCATCAGAAACCTGTTCGCGAAGCAAGACGCCAAGCCTAGATTGATCCGGTGGATATTGTTGCTGCAAGAGTTTCACTTGGAGATCAAGGACAGAAAATGGAGTGAGAATGTGATCGCTCACCATTTGTCACGACTCAAGCCACCAGTCAAAGGGGATGACCCACAATTGATGATCCGAGAGACATTCCCCAACGAACAGATCTATGCTCTTAGGGATTTGAAAGAGACATATGAGTCCAAAATGCCCTGGTATGCGGATTTCGCCAATTACTTGGTCGGCGGCGTACTTCCTCCGGACTCCTCTCCATATGCAAAGAAGAAGTTTCTGCACTACGTCAGATTCTACTATTGGGAGGATCCCTATCTTTGGTGTAGATGTGCTGATGGCGTCATTCGCCGTTGTGTGCCCCAGTCCGAGTGGCAACCCGTACCTCAAAACGTGGTAGCAAATAGGTAGGACAGTATTGATTCTCTGGTGGAATGAATCAATATTAATTAATTAATTATATTCTGGGTTGAATATGAGAATTAATTAATTGATAGGCCTTATTTGCTATTTGCATTCTGGTCCCTGGTCTGGCCCATGAAACTCAAGCCCAATAGAACTCCAGTATTTTTCTATAAATAGGCCTCAGTTCCTCATATCTCAATACACCACAAGATCATAAGTTGCACACAGCAAACCAGGTTTTGGGAGCTGTCGTGATCGACTGAGATCTGAGAACGAGGAGGAAATTCTGCTTCTCAACCGGGCAAGGGATCTGATAGAAGAATCTTCACCAGATTTTCAGATCGAGTTGGGATACAAATCAGAAGATCAGATCAGGAGGATTTTTTCTTCTCCCTCTCTCCTTGATTTTCGAAAATAATTGTTTTATTTTCTCAAGATTTATTTCCTCAATCTGTTAGGAATTGAATCTTTGTGCGTGGGAAAGATCAAAGGGAATCTCCGCGCACTCGTCCTTCAGAGTTCATCAATCCAGGTATTCCACATAAATCTTCTTATGCATAATAATATAGGAGCATTCTAGGATCATTCATAGGCATAGCAATTTATTTTTGATATTCCAATTAACGATCCTTGGCAAACGGACTTCGTGATATAGTTCACGAATCCCTTCAATTGGTACCAAAGCGAGGTTTAATTAATTGGCTCTATCAGAAAAAATAATATTGCCTATGAATTGCATGATTATTATTATTGAATGCATGTCATGGATGGTTTTTGATTGAATTGTATGTTTTTCGTCCTCGTGGTTCTCGGGTTAATCCGCCCTTTTATATGGATTCATTTTTCACCCACGAGATAAATCCGTGGTTAGATTTAGATTTTTAGATTGTAATTAGGATTATTCCATGTAATCTTTTATTTCAAAATTAAATCTGTAAAATGAAGAACGAAGAACGTGAAGAACACGAAGAACGAAGACCGCACGATGGCGCACGACGGCGCCGGCTCGGCAGCAGGCCGTGCACGGCAGTCACGCGTGGCGAGGGGCACGGCGGCGCAGGCGCACGGCGGCGACGCAGACGCACGGAGGCAGCGCAGCCGCGTGGCCTACAGACGGCCAGGCGCGGTGCGGGGGTCTCGGGACGGCAAGGCGGGGAGGTTGGCACCTGCCAGGAAGGCGAGCGAGGGTGGCCTGGGCGCGACGGGGGCGCGCAGTGCGGCAGAACCCTAGGGTTCACACGCACGCGCAGCACCCGCGCAGCCTTTTGCGTGTTCGCCGGTAGCAGGCAGGCGCTCTCCGGGCGGCGGGACCTGGTGGTGTGGCGAGTGCTCGTCAGGCGGAGGCAGGCGACAACGGTCGGTGGGGGCGGCGCGGCCGCAACCAGTGCAAATCCTAGGGTTTGCGGGTGCGAGCCGGAGCGCGCGACTCCTCCGCGCGTCGTGCATGTTTTCCGGCAAGCCTAGGTGAGCCGACGATGGAGAAGAAGGTGAACGGTGGTTCGAGCAACGGTCGGGGCAAGCTGGTGCGGCAGCATGCGAAACGGGCAATGGCCGGAGGAGGCGGTATCGCGGGCTACAACCATGCACGTACGTGCATGGCTGCTGTGCATGCTGGGATCCCTCACGGCGGCGGCGAGTCGCCGGCGGCGGTGGTTCGCTAGTGGTGGCTCTTCGGGCCAAGTTCTTGCAGGCTATTGGGCTTGCAGTGTGTGCCTAGGCCCGCGATTTAGTTAACTGGCCCAGTTGTCCATTTTTCTGATAAATCAAATCTTGGAGGCCCCAGATTCAGAAAATAAATTCAGGTCTCAGTCCAAGTAGTGGGAGTCCAGTCGAAGATCAGTATTATTAATTTCAACTTGTAATAGTTAGAATTAATTTTATTTCGTATCATGGGGCCACGAGGACATTTTTTTATTTGCTTTATTATCTGTCTTCACATGATATACGTGTTTAATTTAATTGCGCAGCATATAAGCATGTTGTAGATAATAGGAGCATGTTTACTGCTTTTATTTACAGCTTTATAGCATGCTATGTGATTTATTTTATGTCATTAATTACAACTATAAATTCGGGGTTCATGCTATGCATGATAGAATTTTAGCAATGTTATAATTATGGCTACATAAAATAATTTTTGCAATTGAACCTTATGAACTAAAAATTACTAAGCTCATAATTTAGTAAGACCTCCACAAAGCGATCCTTTATTGGAAGTGGGTAATTTATTAGGTAAACGTCTACATGTGTAGCTTACTTAATTTATTATTCATAAGTTCTAATAGATAGGATTTCTTAAAACAAACATTTATTTCATGTGAGAAGTGGGAGTTCATGCATAAATGTCTACATGTGTAGCTTGCGTATTGAATTTTCATAAGTTCTCTAGGGATTGAAATAAATGAGACAACCTTATTATAGGGATCGGGTGTGTTCTAATAGATCCTTATATGGGAGGGTTGGCTTTGGTGGTAAGCTAGCTTAGATGTTATCCAGAGTATAACTCATTTGTGATGTCCCTGCTCAGTAGGATAATATGGTCTTAAGTTAGTCTCCAATTATTAAGGAACCCGGGCATGGAATGGAATTAAGGAACTGGAATTGAAAGATGCAGTCTGGTTAAGTGTTTTGTTGTAAACGTCCACATGTGTGGCTTGCAATAGTAATACTTAGGCAAATTGGAGGAAACATTAATATTGCTTTATCATAAGGTTTCAATTTATAATTGTTTCAATAGTTTGCGACTATGTTTTAATTTCTGTTTTTAATTTATTGTTTTCAGACATATCTATTGCTCACGTTGTCAACCTCTTAATAACAAACCCTTTAACTGGTCCAAATTTTCCTGAGTGGAAGTTATGCTTCATGGAAATACTCTGCACTGCAAAACATGCCCATGTACTTTACATGGACCCTCTAACTCCCAAGTATTGGAACTGTACTGGTTATGAGCGAGTGTTCTATGACAGATGGGTAGCTTCTGTTGAGTTTGCCTGCAGACTCATCATGAAGAGTCTGTCTAGAGAATTAAAGCTCAAGTACAAGAAGTTCAAAACTGCTGTTGAGATATGGAGGCACCTTGTGAAGATTTATGGGAAGGTGAGACTAACTGTCAGTTATAATCTTGTAGAGGACCTGGTATGCAAGAGGATGACTGATGGGAGTTCGTTGCTTCTGCACTTTATCAGTATGATGAGAATTATGAGAAAGTACAAAAAGAGAGGTGGACAAGTCAGTAAGCGGGCAGAAATAAACATTGTCCTGCACTCTCTCTCTGATTCTTATGATGATTTCATCAAGTCCCTCGGTACCAGTGATAAGTTAGGATTTTCATCAACTTATCTGATTGTTCTTTGACTGATTGTGTAACGTTCAGATCGTTTTTGTACTAGTTTTCGTGCATGAATTGGCTTTTGTACCCGTAATGTTGTGTTTGATGAATCATGCAGGTTTTTAGTCACAAACAGAGAAGAGTCAGATTTCCAGTTTCAGGTCCACGTCGATCAACGAGGATGTCCCATCGATCAACGAGGAAATTGGAGAAGGAGCGATCGACGAAGGAAATAAGAGAAGATCGACGGAGGCAGCAACCACGTCGATCGATGACATTCAATGTCGATCGATGAGGGTACTTCACCAGCGTCGATCGACGCCATTCTTCTACGATTGACGCGAGTTCGGGATTCCTAATTTGTATCTGTTTTGAAGATAAAGCCATATCTACACCTAGATATTGTATGATACATTCTCCACTATTATATATAGCCATGTGTAAATTCATTTTTAGTGTGGAAATTCATTAGAGCAAGTTAGAGAATTTAGTATTGAAGATTTCCAAGTTCTTTAGAGTTTTATGTTTGAAGACAGATTTCTGTGGGAAGACATTCAGACCCGATTTTTTATGCAATTCAGGTTTTATTTTTCTATGATGAATATTCCTCTGAATATGTGTAACTATTTTCTTCTTCAGATTCTAGGGTTTCGAATTATCAATGTATGCATGTTTTGATTAATTGAATTATTTTTCATTTCCCTTCGTAGTTTGTGAAATCTGTGTTAATTCATAATCTTAAGTTTGTTGGCCACATCTTAGGATTAACTAGTTGATTCCTTGAGACGTAACTGTAATAGTTTTCAATGGAAAGAGATTTTCACAATATAATCTGATTTCTTGTCGTAACTGAAGGAGATTGATTGTAGGGATAAATCTGTAGATCTTTGGAGTTAGTTAATTTATCTTGAGACCGAGCGGAGATAGGTAATAAATTAATCTAGTTTACGAATTGTCCAACAAAGAAGTTCGTAATACTTTTATGATGTTTCACTACGAAGAGGAATTAAATTGGAAAATAATCAATTCATTCATCCATGTTATACTTGATAGGTAGATGTCCCTGGAATCTGTACTCTCACAATCGTTTTCATCAAAAGCAATTTAGTTTTCTGTTTTAAATTTAATTCGCAAGCATTGAGAATTTCAAAATTACAACCCAAAATTTGACTTTTCCCTAACCAGTGTTTTGAGAACTAATGTTTTAGTACTTAGGGTTTTTCCAAAATTATGTTTGCCGCTATATTATTAGCTTTGCTAAGTCGCTGTTACATAATTTAGCGATCAACCAGGCGCGAGTTTACTCTTCCTGAGTTACTCTTAGCCCTGATGCGAGAGGAATCTGATCTTAGGGCATTGGAATTTGCTCCAACTTTGTCAGATTTTGTCAAGACAGTTGCTGAAGCAACGGAAATGCTTAAAAGTTAGATGAAGCTGATTTAGCAAAAGATGTCATCAGGCCATGCAAACGCAAGCGAAGTGAAGTAGATTGTCTAGTGCTCGGCACGGGAAGACAAGGTACGTCATGTGCATTTATAACGGAAACATGTTTAGCATCGGTTTCTACCCATTTTTGGGTAGTGGATACTGGAGCTACTGACCATGTTTGTTATACTCTGCAGGGGTTCAGGCCGACAAGGCAGCTGAAGCATGACGAGATTACCATCTCAATGGGCAGCGGAGAGCGAGTCTCAGCAGTAGCCATTGGAGATTTTACTTTATGCTTTGAAAACAATGTTTTTATTTTAAGAGATGTTTTATATGTTCCGGTTTTTTGGCGGAACTTAATTTCAGTTTCCAAGTTATTTTGTGATGGATATTCAGTTATTTTTGATAGTGGAGTTTCTATCATTGGTAATAACGGTGTTATCTATCATGGCAAACTGATTGACTCTCTCTATATCATTGATTGTATGCATAAATCTTCCATGAATGATGCAAACTCATCCAATAATAATAATCATTTAAAGAGAAAGTTTTCTTCCGATGAGGATCAAACATATCTCTGGTACTTGAGACTAGGTCACATCAATCTAAAGAGGATTAAAAGATTAGCATGCGATGGGCTCTTGGATTCCTTCCAAGTGGTACCGCATAAAATCTGTGAGTCCTCTTTAGAGGGAAAGATGACGACCAGGCCTTTTAAGGCAAGTCAGTCTCGAGCAGAGAATGTGTTGGAATTGATCCATTCTGACTTATGTAGACCAATGTTCACGCAAGCTCGTGGAGGTTATGAGTATTTCGCCACATTCATTGACGATTACTCAAGATTCGGATATGTGTATTTGCTTCGCCATAAGTCTGAATGCTTTGAGAAATTCAAAGAGTTTAGAACTGAGGTAGAAAATAAGCTAGGTAAGACTATCAAGACACTACGGTCAGATCGTGGTGGTGAATACCTCAGTAACGAGTTCTTGCAGTACTTGTTAGATAATGGGATTACATCCCTATGGACTGCACCAGGAACCCCTCAACAAAATGGTGTAGCGGAAAGAAGAAATAGAACTCTCTTGGAAATGGTCAGGTCGATGATGAGTTATGCAAGCTTGCCGATTTCATTTTGGGGATATGCCTTGGAGACAGTGGCCTATTTGCTTAACCTGGTACCTTCTAAATCAGTTTCTAAAACACCTCTGGAACTCTGGTATGGGCGAAAGACAAGTTTGAACAGATTGAGGGTTTAGGGTTGTCCAGCATATGTGCTGACAAAGGAACCTGATAAGTTAGAAAGTTGGTGTAAGCTGATGTTGTTTGTAAGATATCCCAGGCAAACGAAAGGTGGTTATTTCTGTTGTCCTGAGAATCAGAAAGTGGTTGTCAGTACCAAAGCGAGATTCTTGGAGGACGAATATGTAAGAAACCACAAATCCAACAGTGAAATTGTCCTCCACGAGCTTGAGGACAAAGAAGCAATTCCATCAGGAAAGCCCAGTGTAATGGTAAATCCACCCACAACAGGTGAGGCTATACCAACACTGCCACTAATGCAAGGTATGGGACCAACGCGTACTGTGCCAACTACTGACACGGTTTAGATGCCTCGTTGCAGTGGGAGGGTTATCCCCCAACCCGAAAGGTACATGTTCGTGGAAGAGTCTTCTGACTTGATCCCGAAAAATGGACTGGATGATACCGATCCCTGGACATATGACGAGGCAGTATCTGATAAAGATGCAGAAAAATGGTTGATCGCCATAGATTCCGAAAGAGAATCAATTACAGCTATGGATGTATACCAGAAAACTGATTTGCCAGATGGCTGTCGAGCCATAGGGTGCAAATGTGTATACAAAAGAAAGAATGGAGCGAATGGTGAAATTACAGCTTTCGAAGCAAGGCTAGTAGCGAAGGGTTATAGTCAGAAAGAAGGTGTAGACTATGACGAGACCTTCTCACCGGTAGCCATGCTTAAGTCCATTCGTATACTCCTAGCCATAGCAGCACATAAGGACCTAGAAATCGGGCAGATGGATGTCAAAACCGCGTTTCTAAACGGGTACCTTGAAGAAGGTAGGGACATCTATATGCCACAACTAGAAGGTTATGTGCTGAAGGGCGAAGAACGTTTGGTCTGGAAGCTAAGGAAGTCGCTGTATGGACTTAAACAAGCTTCACAGTCATGGAATCTACGTTTTGATGAAGTGATTATATCCTATGGATTTTCACAATGTTTAAACGAGAGTTGCGTGTACCGTCTATGTGTTAGCGGAAGCGTGGTGTTCCTTGCACTTTATGTAGATGATATTCTCCTATTTGGCGACAATGTTGAAGTATTGTCGTGCATAAAGGGGTGGTTATCCGAGCAGTTTCATATGAAGGACCTTGGGGAGGAAGGATACATCCTAGGGGTAAAAGTATTGCGGGAGCGCAATAAGAGGATGCTGACCTTGTCTCTAGGATCATATGTGGATACTGTGATTGCCCGTTTCAGCATGCAAACTACCAAGAAAGGTCTGTTACCCTTCAGACATGGCATATATCTTTCCAAGGATCAGTGTCCGGTGACACAAAGGGAGTAAGATGAAATGAGGAACGTGCCGTATGCATCGGCCGTGGGGAGCCTCATGTAAGCAATGCTATGTACGAGGTCAGATATCTGCTTTGTTGTAGGCATGGTAGCGCGATACCCGTCTAACCCTGGACAGGCGCATTGGATCGCCGTAAAGCACATACTCAAATACCTGAAAGGGACTAGTGACTATTGTCTCGTCTATCAGTGTGAGGAGTTGTGCCCTGTGGGTTATACTGATTCAGATTTCCAGGCAGGCCGAGACGAAAAGAAGTCCACCTCTGGCTATGTGTTTACATTGGGAGGTGGGGCCATATCATGGAGGAGTGCAAAGCAAAAGTGCATTGCGGAATCCACTATGGAAGCAGAGTAAGTGGCAGCTTCTGAAGCTTTGAAAGAAGCAATATAGTTTCGAAACTTCCTTCTGGAGTTGGACGTGATTCCTAGGCTGCTCAAGACGATCACGATATACTGTGATAATTCGGGAGCTGTGGCTAATTCAAAGGAACTACGAACTCACAGAGCAACAAAACACATTGAAAGGAAGTACCATATTATACGAGAAATCATAGCAAGGGGTGATGTGCTAGTAGAGAAAATTGATACAAGAAATAATCTAGCGGATCCATTCACAAAGGCTCTTCCTTAAAAGGTCTACGAGATGCATGTACGTAACCTTGGGCTGAGGGCAAAGCTATCCACGTAGAATGTTTGATGTAATAGCTAGATTAGTTTAGACGCGTTATACTCTGGAGAGCACCTGTATAATGCTTTGAGTATAAGTGGGAGATTGATGGATTTATATATTGAACGCATTATGATTGGTATATTATGTACAAGGTCGATTGGTTAATATATTGGGAATCATAAATGTTGTATGTTCATCTCCTGTCTGAATTAACAAACATGTGTCGCAAACGCAATTATCCTCTTATCTCGTCGATAGGGAGATCATACGGTGTGTAGAAGATCACAAAAGATCGTATGGATCGTTTGACCTAGCGAGATATAAATAATTATCACAGCTGAGACAGTTCTAGGATAAACTGTCGGTGTAGGCTACAGCATACGCAGTAATAAGCATCATATCTTGGATGGCTTGGTATGCTGGTGTGGGGCACACATTGATAAGGACCTAAGTCGAGATCGATTCTTTTATCTAACATTAAAAGAATCTAGATCTCTATGGCTTGATGAGATCCTAAGCCTATATGAAGGTACAGAAGTATATGCGGATTGTGTATTACTTTGAGTTGCAGTGAAAGGCTCTAGTTGAGCTTGTATATCTGTATCTTGGGTAATAGCAGTTTGTGTATGACTGTCTGGTACTGGAACTAGGTAACCACATCCAGTATAGGATGGTGACATTCCCTGCACAGCTCAAAATGTTCGTTATGCTAAGTCCTGCAGGCTGATTAAGTTCAAGCATAAGTGAAAAGGTGTGAGTGGATTGATTCAGAAATATAAGATGTTAATTAATTAAATAGCTTGTCAGAGCTTAAATTAATTAACGAATGTCTGTAACCTTAAATGTGGGGATATACCGAGCCCATGCAACCCGTACCTCAAAACGTGGTAGCAAATAGGTAGGACAATATTGATTCTCTGGTGGAATGAATCAATATTAATTAATTAATTATATACTGGGTTGAATATGGGAATTAATTAATTGATAGGCCTTATTTTCTATTTGCATTCTGGTCCCTGGTCTGGCCCATGAAACTCAAGCCCAATAGAAGTCCAGTATTTTCCTATAAATAGGCATCAGTTCCTTAGATCTCAATACACCACAAGATCATAAGTTGCACACAGCAAACCAGGTTTTGGGAGCTGTGATGATCGACTGAGATCTGAGAACGAGAAGGAAATTCTGCTTCTCAACCGGGCAAGGGATCTGATAGAAGAATCTTCACCAGATTTTCAGATCGAGTTGGGATACAAATCAGAAGATCAGATCAGGAGGATTTTTTCTTCTCCCTCTCTCCTTGATTTTCGAAAATAACTGTTTTATTTTCTCAAGATTTATTTCCTCAATCTGTTAGGAATTGAATCTTTGTGCGTGGGAAAGATCAAAGGGAATCTCCGCGCACTCGTCCTTCAGAGTTCATCAATCCAGGTATTCCGCATAAACCTTCTTATGCATAATAATATAGGAGCATGCTAGGATCATTCATAGGCATAGCAATTTATTTTTGATATTCCAATTAACGATCCTTGGCAAATGGACTTCGTGATTCAGTTCACGAATCCCTTCGCACACCATATCACCCCCAAGGAAACGGGCTGACGGAATTGTCCAACCGAGAAATCAAGAAAATTTTGGAGAAGACGGTAAAACAGAGAAAGGATTGGGCGGCAATACTTGATGAGGCATTACGGGCATACCGCACCGCCTACAAAACACCCATTGGGACGTCACCGAATCAACTGATTTTTGGGAAGTCCTGTCACCTGCCCGTTGAGATGGAGCACAAGGCTTGGAGAGCAGTGAAAGAATTGAATCTAGATAGCGAGACGACTGCAGAAGAGCGCGCCATGGCATTAAACGAGCTGGAAGACTTTAGGGACGAAGCCTACGAGAACAATGTCATTTACAAGAAGCGAGCGAAGAGATTCCACGAAAAAGTGATTCGCTCTCATGTTTTTCATTCAGGTGACAAAGTCCTCCTTTTCAAATCCCGTCTTCGCTTCATGGGCGGAAAGCTGCAGTCAAAGTGGGCTGGACTGTACACCGTGATCTGTCAATTTATGAACGGTGTAGTCGAATTAGCTGGCCAAGATGGGAAGAACTTCAAAGTAAACGGGCAGAACCTTAAACCGTACTACACCCACTTCAAGTCGGAGCGGTGGAAAAGTACTACTTGAGTCGCCCATAAAGTATAGGCATTGTCGAGCTAGCGACACAAAAACCAAGCACTGGTTGGGAGGTAACCCAACAGTTTACTGCTTTCTTTACTTATGTTATTTTAAATTAAGTCTAGTTGAGTCATTTGGATTTATTATTTTCAGAAAAAAAAAATTCGGGTCTAGTACTCTGTTGGAACCACGTCCATCGCTGCCATTTTGCATCGATCGACGTGTGTTGCTTAGCCATGTCGATCGACGCCATTCGTCGTCGATTGACGAGAATTATCTCTCCACATCAATCGACGGGGATGCCTCATCGATCGACGCGAGCTTTTCTGAGGCGCAACTGAGATGGGTTTAAAACCCAGTTTTCTCATTCTTTTCCTCACAAACACACGACGCACGCACTCTCTCTCTCTCTCAAACACCCATCCTCGAATTTTTTTCTCTTCAAACTCGCTGCTACAACCCACGGTATGTATCTTAGACCCTTCCTCTTCGATTATTTCATGTGTAGTGACTAATTTGAGCATGATTTTGAGAAAAATTGAACTTGGAGCCCTGATCACTGCTATTTCTAACAGATTAATTATAATAACAGCGGCAAATAAATTTGTAAACCTTAAGGTTATCGATCCAGGGGAATTGTGTGGGGAAACTATCCTATATACTAGCTATGATCCTAAGATTCATTGTTTGAGAGATCCAAAATCAGGGTTTTATAAAAGTAAAGAGAACAATGCAGAAAATTAAAGTAGTTTTGGAAGCAAATTTAAAGGAACACAGATTCTAGGGAAGAATTCATATTATGGATGACATGTAGGAATCAATAAATTTAACAGGTGGAATACTGCAACAATGCTATATTTCCTTGTTTGGCAAATATAACCTAGATTACTAACTAGTGACTATCTCCGCTCGGTCTAAAAGTACACTAAATTAGTCAATCTGATAAGCAAATCAGTTCAATTCCTACAGTCTAGTACATCTGTTTTGATAGTGTAGATTGTATCATGCATTCCTATTCCCACTATTAATATTAACCTCTCGGTCCTTCTATCAATAGCTAGACATCTAAATTAATCGTCACCTCTCGGTCCTTGAATTAATCTAGAATTATAGAATAAACACAAGAATCATGAACCTAATTAATTAATCCTAACATGCATCCATAATAATATCAACCCCTAGAACCCGCTAGGGTTTCTAGCCACTCATCGTAGATAGAAATCCAAAATAAAACATATTCAATTGCATAAAAGTAAAGAACTTACAAAAAATAAAGGGTTTCGTGTTTCCCAAGTCTTCAAACTCTAAAAACTGAATACTATGATAATGCCTTCTGAAAAATCGAATTTAATAAGCTATTTATAGTGGTGGATGTGTATCCTATCAAATCTAGGGCTAAAGATATGAATAAATCCGTTTTTCCTCGAATTTCCGCTCCAGCAGACAGCCTCGCGTCGATCGTGGCTGATCCACGTTGATCGACGTGACTTCTTGGTCGGCGTCGATCGATGTCAATTGGCGTCTGTCGACGCAGCTTCTCGCCCCTTCTGCGCGGTCTCACGGTTTTGGCCATAACTTCCTCCTCTGAACTCCGATTGACCCGATTCCAGTTGCTTTGGAGAGCTAACTCAAAGCATCATTCATTGACATGTGCCAATAGCTCGAATTACTCTTGTGGAAGAAATCTTCACTGTTACTCTTACACGTCACTGCTTCCGGAACGAATTTCTCGTGAACTTAGGCCTAAAACCCTGCAAAAACACCAAAATACGCATAATACCACCTAATATAGACTCATGCATAGAATATATATATAAACTCAATAAAACTACATACAATAGTAGAAAATAATATAGATAACCAAGTAAAATAATGAGCTTATCAAGCCCTAGTTTCAATTTTTGCATTTTTGTCGATTTCGTTGCTATTCGTTATGATTATTCGATATGGTTAGTCGTTCTAGTCGATATACTTTCTTGTTGTGAATTTGTAGCATAGATTTTATTGAATTTGACACACGCTAGTTTGGGGGATAATTTCAGTTGGGGGTGATTTTCTTGTCTTGCTATTTTCATGTAGAATTCTTTCGATTTATTAGGAAATATGCTAAGATGAAGTTTGAATTGCATGAATGTCGAACCAATTTTTCTTGGGTAGATGCATTTTTTGGATTATTGCACATTTTTGTCGTATTAATGTTTGGGAATTGTTATGATGTACTTTGATGAGCATTGAAATTTTTCTTACTACCCTTGCAGTTCATTATGGATTTTCGACCTACCTTCGCCAACCAGGCTTATGAGAGACGTTTCAGAAAATTCTCAACCTCCGAGTTCACAGTCCGCCAGACACTTTACCCATGCCCTGAGACAATGAATAGGCTAGTAATTCGAGCTGACGTGGAGGCTCTTTTGGAGAAAGTAGATTGGAGTGCTTGGATGACAGCGCGGTGGCCAACATACCCGTCGCTTGTCCTGAAGTTTCTTGCCTCACTCCATGTCTATGAGGTTTAGCTGGAGTTGGAGCCTACCACCATCGCCTTCCATCTTCTGAATGAACATTACGAGATGCCGAGGGATGTGCTTGAAGGCATTTGGGGAGTCCGAAGAGGGCGGGATGGTTTTCTTCCCCCGAGTTTTGACATTGCCCGATTCTGGAGCCAGATTGCAGCTGAAGGAAAAGAGGATTTGCGGGAGTTTGACTCGGGGAATTTGAAGGCATCCTCCAATGACAACCCAGTTTTCCGCTACATTCAAAGATGCATGGGGGTGTCCATCACAGGCCGACAGGAAAGCGCCAAGGCAAGAGTGGGGGAGCTGTATGCCATCTACTGCATGCTAACGAGAGAAGATGTTGATGCTTTCACCACGGGAGGCCGGTTGGTCTTTGCGGATGTCCAATGGGGACAGGTTCCCACTTCCGCAGAGGGAGCTCACGCGCGACAGAGATTATCACTTCCGTGATAACTGGTTGATGAGCACACCTGCCCACCTGTGGCTCATGGTCGGAGCACGTGGATGACTTGACTCCTCCAGACGTCGTCACCGACCACTAACTCAGCCAGACCAGCGACCGCCGCAGACCCCCCCAGCAGAGCCCGAGAATGAGGAGCACGATGGAGGTGGAGAAGAGATTCTGGACCAGACCGGTGGACTATCGTTCAGCCACTTTGCAGGAGAGTCTTCATATTCTGGGGTGGACCTAAAGATGATCTACCAGTTCATGCAGCAGCATGCTGCTTGGCAGACGGAGGAGCACACCCAGCAGGCAGAATTTCACCAGCATGTGACCACGAGGCTCAACAGCCTCAACATGCTGATGCAGCGCCTCCTCCCGAACACCCAGCCTGACTCAGTCTACCTCCGCCGCCAGCATGAGCGCCAGGATTGCCGGCGGACACTTCCCGTGTGGCCATCTCCTGATGTAGTGATGGAGGATCCTCCGGAGGAGATATGAGGTACCGTTTCTTTTTTCCTATCTAACTTTCAAACTTGTCCACTCCTTCGAGTGAAACAAGTTTGGGGGGATGAGGATCGGAAAAGGGAAACGTTTGTTTTTTTTGTTATGTTATTTTATTTTCGTTTTTTTCTATTGCTTTTCGTTTTTGTTTTTTCTGAACCATCACCATCCTTGTTCTTTTGCTTCAGTGTGAACAATTGCTCTCTGCAAGTCTTTTCACTCAAATTAGTACTTTGAACTCTTGATTTGTGGTACTTGTTCTGAATTGAATAGTCTTGAGCATTGTTTTAGGAGCTTTTGAACATAGGACAATTGGAACTACTTTTGATTATGTTGGTGTTGAGAATGATGACTTGTCTTTCCATGAATAAGAATTGTTGGTTGATAATCGGATATTTGCTGATTGAGAATGATAATCTGTGTAATAGAGTAGCCGATGATAGGAGCAGTTTTTCGTGATAAGTTGATCTTTGAAATATAAATTTTTGCATGATAACTGTTCGAAATTGGGTAATTATTGAGGAATAACAAAAATTCTACCCTGTGTGAAATTTGAGCCATCTTTTCGTTTGATGAGTGACAAGGTTATTAGACTTAGCCAAAAATATCTCACCTTTTAGGTAAGCCACATTACAACCAAATAAAGACCTTTCTGATTCCTTGAAAAGCCACACTAACAAGCAATGGAGAGATGAGAAATTTGTCAAACCTATGGTGAGGTATACTAAAACTTTGAATGAGTGGATTTCAAGCCCTTTACTTGATTGAGCGATGAGTGGAAACACTGCCCTGTGAGGTTCCTCCTCAATAATTTAACAGTGAGAATTTGTTTGGATTGCATAATATATGTGAATAAGTGATACTTAGATTACAAAAGAAGCTTGTGAGGCATTGCACACTTGTATCTGCATTTGATTCGATTTCTTTTCTGTGAATTGATCGAGGACGATCAATGGTTTAAGTTTGGGGGAGTTGATAAGTTAGGATTTTTACCAACTTATCTAGTTGTTCTTTGATTGATTGTGTGATGTTCAGACTGTTTTTAGTGTCTTTTTCATGCATGGATTGGCTTTTGTGCTCGTAATGTTGTGTTTGATGAATCATGCAGGTTTTTAGTCGAAAACAGGGAAGAATCGGAATTCCAGTCCAGGTGCACGTCGATCGACGCCAAGGCACGTCGATTGATGAAGAAATTGAAGTGGAGTGATCGACGAAGGTTGCGAAACAAAGCTCACGTCGATCGACGCCAAAGCACGTCGATCGACGATGGTGTTTCAATGGCATCGATCGACGCTGATTTCCGATGATTGACACGACTGCAGGATTTCCTAATCTGAGTCTGATTTGAAGATAAAGACATATCTAATCCTAGATGCTATTTGATACATCTTTCATTATTATAAACAGCCATGTAAAATTCGAATTTAAGGGTGGAAATCAATATAGCAATTAAGAGATTTTAGAGTTGAAGAATTTAGAGGATTTCCAAGAGGTTTTAGAGTTTATGATTGAAGACAGAATGTTGTGGGAAGACATTCAGACCTATGTTTTTATGCAATTCAGGTTTTATTTTTCTATGATGAATATTGCTATGAATATGTGTAACTAACTTCCTTCTCAGATTCTAGGGTTCGAATTATCATTGTATGCATGTTTGATTAATTGAATTATTTTCCCTTTCCCTTCGTAGTTTGTGAAATCTGTGCTTATTCATAATCTTGAGTTTGCTGGCCACATCTTAGGATTAATTAGTTGATTACTTGAGACGTAACTGTAATAGTTTTCAATGGAAAGATACTTTCACAATATAATTTGATTTCTTGTCGTAACTGAAGGAGATAAGTTATAAGAATAAATCTGTAGATCTTTGGAGTTAGTTAGTTCATCTTGAGACCGAGCGCAGATAGATAATTGACTAATCTACTTTATGAATTGTCCAACAAAGAAGTTCATAATATTTTTCTTATGTTTCACTATGAAGAGGAATTAAATTGGGAATTAATCAATTCATTCATCCATGTCATACTTGATAGGTAGTTATCCCTAGAATCTGTACTTTTCATAATCTCTCATCAAAAGTATTTTAATTTCCTGTTTACTTTTAACTCGCAAGTATTACGATTTTCAAAACAACCAAAACCCAACAATTTGATCTTTCCTAACTAGTAAGTTCTAGAACTATTGTTTTAGTACTTAAGGTTTTTCGTTACTTCTTCCCCCTGGGATTCGAAAATTTTATTTGCCGCTATATTATTAGCATTGCTAAGTCACTGTTCAATAATTTTAGTGATCAGGCCAGTTAACCAGAATGTTAAGACCAAACCCTGGTCAAAAACTGAACTGGCATCTCAATAGAATGCTAACACAATTAGAGAACTGGGAAAGCAAATTGTCGAGAGGAAAACTAATCCTTCCTCAAAACCGGATAAGCAAAATGTTCCCTATGCAAGGAATCCAGTTCTACCAACAAGAATGACTGAGCAACGTACATATGTTGCAGGGAAGTCAGTTCGACAATCAGAAACTAATTCGAGAAGTTATGATCGAACAACTGTTCATCATACTTAACATTTGAATAGGGGGAACATCTATTCAAAGCCGGAGTCTAGACAGTTATACACTCAAAAGACTGTGATGTCTACACACTCGAAAAAGGTCTTTCAAAACTCTTTTCAAAACAATCACGTCAGGAAGAGCCCACAGACCACACCCTGAGGCAACATGCATTCACACAACACACACCTATTTAGAAGAAAGATTATTCATAATCAAAAGGGTAATTTAGCTACACACACAGTGAGAGTAAAGCAAGTGTGGATACCAAAAGGCTGGATTCACACAACTAATCTTGCAGGACCACAAAGGATACGGGGACCTAAATAATCTCTTCTGTGTTGTAGGGTACGAGTCCGCTAAAAAGTCAAATACCTAGATATTAGACTGGAGTTAGAAGTTTGATCACATGACAGGACCAGCGGTTGTTCGGCTCAAATGACAGGAGATAGAAGTTTGATCAAAGACCTGGAAAGATAAGAAGGAGCATTAGTCAGATTCGGAAACAAGGCCACGGGTCAAGTGATTGGAAAAGGATACGTGCAACATAAATGAATAATCATTCAGAACGTATCCTTGGTCACTAATCTAAAACACAACCTCCTCAGTATAAGTCAACTGAGTGAAAGTGGTTACGTTGTCAGATTTGAAAAGTTAGAATGTCATATAATAGAAAAAGAGACACGCTGGATAATAATCATAGGAATCAGAAAGGGAGGTCTGTATAATGTTGATTGGTCTAGTGGATTAAAAGGAACATGCCTCATAGCAATCAATTCCTTTGAAGGTCTAAACTGGCTGTGGCACAAGAGACTCACCCATTTGAAATTCAATTCAATCCGACATCTGGCAAAACATAAGTTAGTTGAAGGACTGCCAGAGAAAGAGTTTCAGAAACAAGGAGTATGCAAAGCCTATCAGTTCGGGAAACAGACAAAAGCCTCCTTCAAGATCAGGCCAGACAAAAACTGACATTGGAAAGGGATTCTGGGGAGAAGCCCTGATTACAGCTCGCTTCATGCAAAATAGAAGTGCATTCAACACGCGGCTTCACAAAACTCCCTACGAAATCTACAATGGTCGTAATCCTTCTATAGCTCATCTTCGTGCTTTTGGCTCTTCATGTTATATTCACAATAATGGGAAGTTTAAGTTGAATACCTTTAGCCCTAAGGCTGATGAAGGAGTGTTCCTTGGATATGGACATCCTTCACACAAGTTATATAGGGTATTCAACAAGACAACTCAGCTTGTGGAGATAACATGTCATGTTGTTTTATGAAGCTACTCTAGTGCGCAGGACACTCCAAGAACTAAGTCTTGGAAATCATGAGATCAATGATGTCAATGAGGAACCTAAAAGTGATCATGATCACAATCAGAAGGTTCTTCCGACTAGATCATTGAGTAATATTCTTGAGATTTCGGTGACCTCGACTGAACTATAAACAGTCGAGAGCGCCGATGATGCAAAAGCCATCGCGGAGGCCTTAAGGAACACATACATCGAAGAATCAGGTGAAATGAAGCCCCCTGAAGTACAAAATGTCGTTCTGAGAGGAGAGCAAACTGATCCCAAGGAAGTCAACCTTGAGGACATCAAGGAATCAAGCACCGGGGAGCCAGCTGCAGTTCAGAATTCAGAAGCAGACCAAAAAGCAGTTCCAGAACAAGGAGATGGTGGAATCTCTGAAGAAAAGAAGGAAATTGATCCAGAACCCGATGCTGAACCATCTCAAGAGGAACATCCTATAGTTTCTGAAGATCCAGCTGCTCGTACTGAAGTCGTACCAGTAACAAAGCCAAGCTGGTTTAGAGATCATCCCAAGGAAGCCATCCTTGATGATATTGGAAATCTTGTTCGAACCAGACAGGGACAACATTGATGTCTTGCTTCTTATCTCAGACCGAACCTGTGAAGATCACAGAAGCTCTTCAATCTAAAGACTGGTTAAATGCAATGCAAGAGGAACTAAATGAGTTTGTTCGGAATAATGTGTGGTATCTTGTGGATCGACCCACACTTCAGTCTGTGATTGGTACCAAGTGGGTCTTTAAGAATATAAGAGAAGAGACGGTACCATTGTTCGAAATAAGGCAAGACTGGTTGCAAAAGGCTACGCTCAATGTGAAGGGATAGACTTCGACGAGACATTTGCCCCAGTAGCCAGATTGGAAGCAATTCGACTATTCCTAGCATACACAACCTATCACAACTTCACAGTTCTTCAGATGGATGTGAAGAGTGCCTTTCTCAATGGAGAATTAAAAGAGGAGGTCTTCGTAGAACAACCCCCAGGTTTCGAGCAAGGAAATCAAGTCTACAAGCTAAGAAAAGCTTTATATGGATTAAAGCAAGCACCTCGAGCATGGTATGAAACTCTATCAGTTTCTGCTCTAAAGTGGATTTGGGAAAGGTGCCAAAGATCAAACTCTTTTCAAGATAAAGGATGGAGAGGACATCTTACTTGTTCAGATCTATGTAGACTGTTGGGAAATAATTCCTATAATCTCCCTTAGGATTACCTTGTAAAAGGTTTTGTTGGATCAAACCTTACTAGAATGGTCGATCAAATGCTGAAATCTAGTATAGTCTAGCATACTCTGTAATGTCCTGTATAGGTTACAAATTGAGTTGTAATAGACTAGTGTGATAAAAGATTTCCAAGCAGATATCGAAGGACAGCGTTTGCTAGAAGTCATACGCTAGCAGAATGCTAAGGCTTTAGCATTTGCTAACATTCAGAAAACCCTGAAAGATGCTAGCAGAACAGACGTCAAAGGATCGAGTGTCAGCCGAAGCCTCCATCAACCGAATAGACGATAGCAGATTGTTAATGAATATTAGCAGAGCAAGAATGTCAAAGGCTGAAGCCATACTGCTGTTCTGACAAAAAGAATACACAAAAGATGAGACTTTCCCGAAGTAGTTCAAAAAATATAGAACAACGCCAAAAGCGACTATTCAAGTCATATCTCTCTCGGACAAAGGAGCCGTTGTGTCTAACAGATATAAAAGGCAGGACCAAAAGTGAGAATCGACTACTACTACTACTACTGATTAAAAACACAACCGACATTCACAAATATTCAAGTGTGAGATTCCTTTGACAAAGCGAACAAGCAAAAAGTCAGTTGAGAGCTCGTGACAAAAAGAGTATTCAAAGCTCTCAACAACCAAGAAGTGTTTTTCATTGAATATTTGACACTTCTCTTTAAGAGATTCCTTAACTTCGGTTGAGAATCTTCAATCATTGGGATAACTTCCATCCTAGGAAGATCCAATAGTCATTCCAATAAAGGATTGACTCCGACGGGCTTTTAGCCGCATTCCTGAACAGTTTCGAGGGAAACTATAAAAACCTCACCAACAGCGAAGGACAAGTTACACGAAGGTTTCGCCCTTGACTTGGCCGTAGCTGTGTTTGGAAAAGTACGAATCATCGGAGGATAGCTTTGTTGTGGCCGGTTCGAAAGGTCCCCGCCTACTACAAGTGTTTGGTAATTCCTTGTACTTTCGTATACTTTTCTAGTGGAAATCTTAGCATTTCGGCTAAGGAGTGGACGTAGATCTATTTGGATCGAACCACTATAAAATACTGTGTTCATCTACTGTTTTATTATTAACTGTTCAAAACTGATTTAAAACCTAGGAACAGAGTTGCTAGCGTATGTCTGAAAAGAAACATATAACATATCTTGAGCTTTAATAACTCCTGAAACAAAGATAAGTGTAAGTGACGTTTAATCATTTCGCTGCATTTCGTGTTTACATTTAAGCACGACGAGTCTGATATTTAAGGACCAACAAGTGGTATCAAAGCAGAAGGTTGAAAAACTGACTGCTTCTGAGTCGCTTTGAGACCTGATCTATCTTTTCCTTGCACTCTCATCCTTGTTTTATCTATTTAGCTCAGGAAACTATTCAAGGAACAAACAGAATGTTGAATCATTCACTTGGAAAGTACGACAGAGAAAACTTTACATCATGGAAGAAGCTCGCTCTCATACAGCTTCAGAGTATACATCCTGAGATGGCGGATGTACTGGTAAGAGGTCCTATTAAAATTATGAAAGCTAACACCTTTATAGGACATGAGCCTGCTGAAGATGTTGCTGAAGGAGAACCAAGAGCTCCAAGACCCCCAAGACCTGATATGATTCCTAAACCTTTTGAGGAATACACAAGTGAAGATAAGAAGAGAGCTCAACTAGAGCACGTGGCAAAGAAATTGATCCTTGATTCCCTACCAAAGCTGATGAAAGAAAAAGTGCTTGAGCTTGAAATTGCTAAGGAAATGTGGAATTATGTGTGCGAGTCATCTCAGGAGACAGACCAAATGAAACGCAACAAACTACAGGTAGCTGTAGATAAATACGAATCTTTCTCCATGTTTGGAGGAGAATCCATACAAGCTATGGAGGAACGCTTCAACACTATAATTGGGGAACTTAGCAATCTTGGAAAGAAGTATGAGAATGGAGAAATGAACCACAAGATCATTTCCAAGCTGTATCCTAGAGATGACTGGTTTGTCAAAATGACTAGTCTGAGTGAAAAAGACCTCAGCCAAATGACTACATCCGAGGTATTCGCTCAACTAAAAACTCAAGAATTTATAATACAACACTAAAAAAATAATGAAGCAGCTGCAGCACAAGCATCATCTACATCCGCTGCTGGCTCTGAGGATATAGCATACTTTGCTAAGAAGGACTTTAACAAGTTTAAGATGAAGAAGCCCTACCATAACTAAGAAAGGTCTGCTCCAGCAACACCAACAAAGGAGGTTCCTACAACCTCAGGTTCCCAGCCTGTCGATCTAAAGATCAGTGAGCTAGAAGAACAAATGAAAAAGCTTCAGAAGTTGCTGATGGAGGCTAAGACCGAGAAGGAAACCAAGGAAACTCAGCCGTCATCCTCATATGCCCGCTCAGCAGAGCGAAAGACTAGGACTTGTTTTGAGTGTGGCTCTCCTGACCACTTGAAGAACGATTGTCCGAAAGTAAGCAAAGAGGAGAGAGAACGCTTAAAGCAAATGTTTGAAAGACGTGCTGTTAAAGCAGTCAAAAGGGTGCTCTTTACAAAAATAGAAGCTCAGGATATTCCTGAAAATGATTAGAAGTACTATCTCTCTTCTGAGGAAGACGATGAGGATAAAGCAACAACCAGCTGTTGTGCTCAAGTGTTGTGGATAAAGCAACAACTTATGGATTATGGAATAGAGACAGGTGCATTCCTATATACTGTGATAACAACAACGCGGTTTCTATATCAAAGAATCCAGTTCTACATTCCAGGATGAAGAACATCGATATTCGTCACCATTTCATCTTAGATCATGTGGATAAGGAAGATGTCTCGGTGGAATACATTAGGACTGAAGATCAGTTAGCGGATATATTTACCAAACCGCTAACTGAGGCTCGTTTCAAAGAGCTATGCATCAAACTAGGTCTTCTTGAGTTTGATGACGTCTGAAGAGAAGGAGACGATAAGCGATCATTATAACAAATGGTTAATTAGACTTGATTGTGATAGTGATTAAGTCAATTACAGTTTGTTGGATGCTTGTAGTTTGCTGAAGACGAAGAAACTAAGAAGTTTGAATTCTTTCATTCATAGGATGGAAACAGGAAGACAAGTTATTCAAACATCAGGCGGAGAAAAGAAAATGAAGCATCTCCAGTACAATTCTAACAGTTCAGTTACTGCACATTTATGAATGAGGATGACGCCTTATAGGAAAGAAGTCAGGATTACAAATTTTAGATATGCCTTGAATAAGACCGGGTATCTCCTGTTCAAGAAGCACACTGAGCTGCATTCCATACGGGACAGGGACAGTAGGGAGATACTCAACAGCAAACTTGACTTTATCAAACACAAAGGCTGCCCAATCCACATCCTCCTCATCTACAAAAGCCATCATATCCTTCCATACTGGAGGTGAAAAACTTATGTGGTCCAGAGGATTGTCAACAATCAGATGGTTGACAACATCATAGGTCAAGCGGTAACGAGGAGTCATCAATTTGGCCGAGATGATTGGATGAAAATTGGCTTCTCCCTTTCTCCATCCTTTCCATGAGGACCACTCAGGTGAAATCTCATCACTCCGATAAAGCATGACTGATGTGCTGCTTTGTGGATGTTCTAAACTAGCAACAAACGTCTCTACCGACCAGCAAATTTGACAGCCACACAATCTGCCACATATTTCATCATCATCTGAAGTATGGCAAGTTTCAACAAAGATCTCCAGAGCATCCCTCTAGAAGGTGAATGGTCTCATAGATACAAAATTATTCAGAGAATTAACTCTCAGACCTCTCAGCGTAGGATCAGAGATACTCGGACTTTCCCAGTAAAGATGTACCAAGCGAGCACTGTTGAAGATCCTATTTTGTTCGATAGCAATCACTTCTGAAGGAGATGACATTATTCTATGAGGAGGAGATATTCTTTCTGCTCAAGATATAGAAGTATTAGCTCGTGACAAGAATCAAATCTCAAGGAAGGAAGTATTTATGGAAGAAAAATCGTGTAGAAATTCGAAAAGATATTCATAAAAAAATGCGATAGATGTGACGTTTCAATTAAGAGTACAATGTTCTAGGAATCATGTTCTGAATTTGAAAAGTTGATGCAAAATCTGACCATTGATGTGAACCAATCCAGATGGAGCAAATGTCAAATGGATCATAAGAGTTTAGTTTCCTATCTACGAACACATTCCGAGAAGTACGAGGTTCAACTAAAGACAGATATGCATGAAGAATGGAAGATACAACAAATTATACTTGAACCACTCAATGAAGGCCGAAATGTGTACATTTGTTCATAGAAAAGATTTACACGAAACAAAAGATTACATGAAATTTTCTTTTGAAAGGAGTCAATCATCTTATCAGCATATGTCAGGATCCAGCAAAGCTAGAAGAAACTGTTGGAGGGAGCTCAACGAAGATGCACAGGGTAGTAGTCAGTAGACAACAGTCGCGAACCTGACATACCCTCAGCAAGGAATGGAAGTTGCTGCTCCAAAAGCCAGCTCAGCTACATGCCATAAGGAATGGGCACATGTAGAAAATCACACACGGCACTCTTTAAACGATCAAAGATGAAAGAAGACCGGCCGACCTCAGCGTGATCCTCGAAAGCCATCATTGCTCTCCAAACTAATGGAGAGAAGTTTGTCTGGAGCAAAGGATTGCAGAGAACCAGCTGGTTAATGATGTCAAAAGACACCTGCTGTCGAGGATGAAGATATGCACAAGGAGCTGTTGGATCAAAAGCGCTATCGTTATCTCTCCACTCCCACCATGCATACCATTCAGGAGCTGTCTCGTCTATTTGATAATGAAAAACCGGCACTCCATGATGTGACAGCTGAAACTCTCGAGACAAAGAGTCTGCAGACAAGGTGAATTAAACTCCGTTGAGGCTGAAGGATATTTCATCCTCCAGGATGGTAGAACTGTGAATCATCATCCTAAGTAGATCCTGCTGAAAAGTCACCGGCTGGACAGTCAGGAAGCGATCGAGGCCATTGATCTCTAAAAAATTAGTGGTCCGGTAGTACACATCCTTAGGTAAGCTCCAGTACTCCGCATATAACCTTTTCGATCAAGAATCCTATTTTGAAGAATAGTAATTCTCGCCATCTCCTCGGCAATGTTCAACGGCTCAGCCATTTCAAAGGAAGGAAATAGTTTAGTGGACAGGAGAGGAGTTGTTGTTTCTATATTTGTTACCTCATCAAAGGTGCAATTTATAGGAAAATGTAAATCCATTAAATGATTGCCACGTCCTCATGAAGACTGAAATGACCTATCAAGTTGATAACAAAAGGAATGAGTGGAAATTTAATACTCAATCACCTTTTCATGTTTGTCGGGACAGTTGACAGGTCAGACACCTATGATCTCACGGTGCTTTCCATAGACTAGACGATGGTTCCAGCTGATCAGATGAATCTAAAACATTATGAAGTGTGACAAAATCTCAAGAAAACTGTGAAGATCATCTTGACATATACTGAACGGAAGAAACTGGTTCTTCATGCCAAAGAGTAGGAGTTTAGTTTTTGGGTACGGGATAACAGTTGGATCACTTCACTCTCTCTTGACGACGACTAAAGAGAGAGAAAACTGCCCAAAAGGAAGGTGCATCTTCAATTACCGTGAAGATCTCGGCTGCACGTCGCATTAAATGCAGAGCAGCTGAAAGGCACATTACTCGGAGCTACTTCAATCCTTCCCTACGCTGCTACATAATGCGCCAGATGACACGAACAGACGCTTATGTCAGCATAATCACATCCGCTTATCACTAAAAAGGAGTTTAAATCCCAGCCTATGATTTTTGCCAAAATTGTTTCTAAAACCTTTAAACCCACTATACCGTCGTCTTCTCCACTCCCTGCCTGCCAATCTGTCAAACCTTCGGAACCACAACCCAGAAATTCTAAAATCAACCATCTCTTCTTCTCTAGTTGATACCAAAAGGAGGAACCAAACCATAGATGCCAGCACCTCTCATAATACAGAAAAGATTGTCGTCATTGAGGAGACCTCTCAGGATGAACTATTCGATATAGTTGACAAATCCAGCACTGCTGAACTACAGTCTCTCCTATCTCAAGTCAAGAAGGAGAAAATTCTGAATCCAAAAAATTTTCTCTCAATGACCGCAGACGAGGAAATAGCAAAAGAAATCGCTGGAAAACTACTGAAAGAGAAACTACCACAGTTTCTAACTGCTTTTCCTAGAAGATTCAATCCACATCGGGTTATGGAATTCTACAAAAATGCGACTTTCGATGAGAAAGATGAAACATTCTTCCTCACTATAGTGGAAGACAAAGAAATCAAAGTCAATCCTGAGCTTGTCACTCAATATCTACATCTACCGAAGGAAGGGGTCTATATCGCCAGCTTCATTCACAACAATTCAGAAGAGTTAACGGCTCACTGGCTAAAATGGAAGAGGCGCGAGCTGTCCAAGAAGTTTAAAGCTGCCACCAAAGTATCCGAGCTGAATCCATTATCCATAACACTCAGTGAGATCGCGCTGAGAATGATCCATTGTGGAATTGGATCCCTGTTTGAATTAAGTGGTCCTAAATATTCACTCATGTTGGCCCTTGATGACTGTCCAGGAGAAGATTGGGTGACATACATTTTCAGTCGATTACTGGCGCATGCAAAGAAGATCAAGGATATCCCAAGCACAGGGACGTTCTCTTCACGTGTAGGGTTAGGATTGAAAGTCAGCTACCTCCTTGATCATATCCTAGGATCACAGAATGATGGAGAAAATCTCATTTCATCTGACTTTATTCTTCCAAAAGTGCCAGTTTATCGCTCAATTCAAAAGGGTGAAGTAGATGACAATTTGGACGACTTGGAGTTCGGTTTTGAGACATCTGAAGATTTAAAGAACATTCCAACAGTCCGTGTTGCTGATGCTATCAAGAAGCAAAGGAAGACACTCACCTCCGCACAAAAGCCTGCACAACAGCAAAACCGACGAAAGCAAAAACAGGCACATAGTAGCTCAGATGACAACTAATAGAAAGATCAACGACAAGCTTCTAAATAGCCTACATGCCAGAAGAAAAAGAAGACTACCAAAGAACTGTCAGTTGATACTACGCTTAAAGAAACAAATATAACTTCCAATATTGATGGAATAGTCCCAATCAAGAAACAACATGTCATGCAGAGATGAACGACTATTCATCGTCTGGCTCTGAGCAAACCACATCACATCATCAAGTGCTGCAGAAGGAGAACCGAATTTCCTTCACCGATCTCAACAAAGAAGCAGAAAATAAATGAATACCCATCTTGGATTCAGGGGGAACTGATCACTTGAAGTTCATCAAGTGATTACCTCAAAGGAAGTGGCAGGGAAGTTAGTTGTCGTAAGAGGAAAGATCAGCAAATATCACGCAACTCTTCAACAGATGGACAACCAGCATCAAGAACTTAATCACCGACAAGAAGAATTAGATGCTCATCAACGGATTCAAGAAAACAATGAACAAAGGATCAAATATCGTCTATCTCATCTTGAAATCGAAGAGGAAAAATCATCTGCTGAATTTCAAAGGATAAAGGAAGTAGAGGTTGCTGAGCTCAGACAACGAGAGGCAGAAGCTGCTGCTGAACTAAAACGTCAAAAGGAAGCAGAAGCTGCCGCTGAGCTAGAGCATACGTAGCGAGAAGTAGCAGTCGCTAAACTAAAGAAGAAAGAAGAAGAAGCGGCAACTGCTGAAGCACTTCGGAAGGCAGCAGAGGCTGCCACTGATGAAGAAGATAAACATGAGACAACAACAACCAATTCTACTCCGAAGAATATTGAAGCAACAATGTTCCAACCGGAGTCCTCCACTGCAACATCTAGGAGTCAACCCTGCGATGAATCTAGAGCGCTAGCTATGGATGACAAAGTTCTGTCTCCGAATCCTCTCTCTGTTACCACAGATCTTCTACCCTATAACGCTCTGAGACAAGAGATGGATCATTGTCAAAAAGGGGGAAGAGAGACAGGAGGAGTAAATGAAGCTGCAGTTGGTTGAAATAGAGAAAAAGCGAAAAGAGGAAGCCAGGATACAGGAAGAAGAGCGCAAGTTGTGGGATGATCAAGTTAACAGGAGATTGGATGCTCTAATGCTTTCTAGAGGGGAAGACAGAAACATCTCTCAGAACTAACCGCAACTATCAAGGCACAAGCTGATCTGCTCTCCGTATCCATTGCAGCATCCTCCAAGCCAAAAGACGCTGATTCATCGAATCAAGACAAGGAGAAGAACAAGAATCAAGATAGGTAAGCTCATGACAAGGAAGACAGGTAAGCCTTTCTCATGGGAGTTTAATTTTTGGATGTCTTTTCTTTTACCACTGTTTCTTTGTGCTTTTCATGTATTTACAAATGATAACATCTATTGAAAAGCGAAAAACTGTTGGTTTGAAGACAACTGCTCATTGTCTCTCACCTTGATTCTTGACTAGCTGAATGCACATTTTCCATTGTGATTAGCAAACCTTCTTCTATGATTCACTCTAAAAATGATTGATTTTAATCGAGAACCATTATCTCAATGAGAGGGAAGATTATTTAGAGTAGGTCGAGTGTAGAAAAAGCATGGCTCTGAGCTGCATTAGATAGAAAACTTGTAAAACTAAGACCAACTGCATCTTCTCGTCGACATAGTTAGACTTAGTTGTATTGTTCTGACCACATCAGAAAAGGGGAAATTGTTAGGTTTTATATTTGTAATACCACCTTAATTTGATGTTTTGATGTGTCAAAACTACATACCAAAGTCTAGGATCTTGAGTATTAACTCATGTAATCCTTGTATAGGAAAATCGAGTTGTAATAGTCTAGGAAGAAGGACATCATCAAAACTGTGGAACAGTTTTGAAGAAGACATCATTCTGACGAGATAGCTGTCGAGCAGGCAAGGCGAAGACAACAGTGCAAAATCTAAGTCACAAGAATTGCATAGACAGTTTCCTTCCTACCAATGTCTAAACTCACAAAGAAAACTGCTGAGAGGCGCTCACAATTTTTTAAGTTAAGACAGCTTCACGTTCAAGAATGAGTACGAGGCCAGTGTAGAGCAGTTGCAAAAGATCATTGAGGAAGTCAACAAGAAAAGACAGATACTACTCAGTTGCGACTGGTGTACAATGTTGTTTGAATGTTTGACACGTCAAGTACAAGCTGCTCTGAAAAGTTGGTCGACGCAGCAGAGATAGCAGAGGAGAAAGCGACCCTGTCTAGAGAAGAATGGACGATGAATGTAAATTCTTCTCTATGTCTCTACCGGCTATTTTCTGGGTCTTCACCTATAAATATCAGGTACTATAGAGACAAAAAAACCTTTGCCAAATTATCGTGCCAAACCTCTGAACTATCTCGCGCTCTTCAATCTCCTACAGAGCCGCCTCTCAACAGAAGTTCAAGCTCAAGGAATTAAACACTTTCAAGAGAGAAGGCGTTAATATCGTGGTTCATTTATTGAAAACAAAATCTACTTGTTTGGTGTTCATTTATTAAGTCAATCAACTTAATCTACTTGTTTGGTGTTCTAATTCTTCGAGTAAGAACACAACAGCCTGCTCTTGCAAAGGGAGAGTAGGTTATCACGGGCAACTGCCGTACTGAAGAGGGAAAATGGAGGTTTTTCCTCAGTTTAGCTTCGAGTCAGTCCACAGAGAAGACGCAGAGCCTTCGACGGACTGATGAAGGAGTGAAGTACAGCTACCTGGGCGAGTGATCCTTTGTGCTGCAGACGGAGGACTCTACAACAGCTGGCTATAGATCGTGAGGAGTGTACTCTCATTACTTAGTGAATTACCGGATCTGATAACCGAAGATTGGACGTAGGAATTTAGGCTCTGAACCACTATAAATATCTTGTGTCATTTACAGTTTCCTTTACTCATGCTCTTGACAATTTTTCTAGCATAACGAGGAACTTTCATCACTTATATCTTAAATATTGAAGTACATAAATTGTTAACTGCACATAACTGCTAAACTGTTAAATCAAACTGCTGATTAAAGTAAACAGTATTAGTTAACTACTAAGTATAAAAAATGTGTTATTAACTAGCTGAACTGTCTAAGTTAGAGTGCAAGTTTGAATATTTTATACTTCCGCTGCACGTTATACGCTCTCTGATCAAGGACCAATAGTACGCACCTCGCAGCCTTCAAACTGGAATGTTGGATGTTTGTTGTGATGGATTTATATTCTGAAAGCATTATGATTGGTATATTATGTACAAGGTTGATTGGTTAATAAAATACTGGGAATCATAAATAATGTATGTTCATCTCCTGTCTGAATTAACAAACATGTGTCACAAACGCTCTTATCATCTTATCTCGTCGATAGGGAGTGATCACTGTAAAATTCTACAGATTAATTGCAGACACAATGGCAAAGAAAATTTATAAGAACCCTAAGGTTATTGAATCCAGGGGAATTTTATAACGAAATTATCTCATGTACTAGCCATGATCCTAAGATCTTTGAAAAGTAAAGATAGCAATGAGGAAAATTAAAGAGTTTTGGAAAGCAATTTAAAGGGACACAGACTCTAGGGAGAACTATCAATCAAAATACATATCAATTAATTAACTTGCATTGGTGGGAAATCATAATATACTACAATTTCTAGGTCGGACAATTATAGCCTAGATTACCAGCATGTGAATGTATATGCTTTGTCGGCCTAAAAAACACAATACTAATCAACCTTTTATAAATCCACAGATTAAACCTTACAATTACTATCTTCCCCAAGGACAGATTATTAATTGTATTCAATTTCCTTTTCCTGTTATTAATTTTCTCTTATCAGTCCTTCAATCAGTAACTGTAAACCTATAATTAATTCTATCTCTTGATCTGATTAATTATAAATCCTAATAATTCAAACAGGAATTCAAAATCAACCAAATCAATGTTAATCAATTAAATATGCATTACAGATTGATATTCGTTGCCGTAGAACCACTTATGGTTTCTGACCACTCATCGTAGATAGAAAAACAAAATAAAACATATTATTAAAAAGCATAAAATTTAAAACTTCCAAGAAATTAAAGACGCGCGTGTTCTGCACCTCGGTCCATGTCGACTCTTGCATCGGTCAAAGTGGATCTGCCCTGTCTGTGCGGTCTCACGGTTTTGACCATAAATTTCACTCCCGAACTCCGATTGACCTGATTCCAGTTGCGTTGGAAAGCTAACTCAAAGCACTATCCTTGGAAAATAGCCTAAATTCCTTGTGTGGCAAAACTCTTCACTGCTACTCTTGCGCGTCACTGCTTTCTTAACGGTTTTCCAGTGAATTTAAGCATAAACTTGCAAAAATGCATCATGACAAGCCTAACACCACATAAACCACATATAATAGACTCATGCATGAATTATATATATAAACTCAAGAAAACTACATAAAATAGTATGAAATATTATAGATAAGTGAGTGAAATATTGAACTTATCAAACCCCCCAAACTTGAACGTTTGATCGTTCTAATTCAATTGGCAAGAAAGAAATAAAAAGGTCATGTAATTAAAATGCAATGCCTCACAAGATTCATCACAGTTAAGGGTCAAAACGAAAGCACTCAACACATGTATGAATGAATTTCTACCATAGGCTTGCAAATTTTCTATTATCTCCACTGCTAGAATGTGCACACAAGTCTAGGATCAAAAAGGACTTTTATAAGGGTTGTAACGTAGGCTTTTTTGTGAAGGGTAGGGAAATTTTGGCCAAGTGACTAAAATAAATTGAGTTGTACACCTCAACTAATCCAAACCACCATCTAAGTTCATTCACCCTTCTCCTCAATTCATCAACAAACACACAACCCTTTTTTTTCGAGCTCATATGAATATCTTATGCTATTCATAATGATAATTCTTTTCTTTTTAGAGAGCTTATGAGAATTCTAATAATTTTTATTTGAGCTCTTTTTTTTTCACACATCTTTTCAACCACTAACTTTTCAATTTTCTTATCTACATCACACATATAACCACCCTTTTCTTCCTTAATCTTATGTACAAGAAAAAAACAATTATAACTCTATAAAAATCTCATAGACAAGACAATAAAATGGAGTTAGGCACAATGGGGCTTACTAGGGATAATTTTATTGTGAAGGGACATTGTTTAGGGAATTGGGCTTTCAAAGACGGCCTAAGATCATTTCCTAAACTTGTGCACACTATGCAATCTCAACAAAGAAAAGAAGCAAATTCTAGAGAAATTTAAACACACATGAGAATCTCACATCAAACGAATAAAGGCTCAATTATCACACAAGGGTTATATAATTTTCTTCCACAATTAATTTCAATTCAACTCAATCATCATGCAAGTATCAGTTTAAAATAAACCCTATCATGCGGTATTCTACATTCATAGGCATCTAATCACAATCTTGAAAAATTCAACTCAACTATCAACCAATTCTAGTCTTAGTTCTCATTCGGGTTATCTCAAAATTGAAATAATTCCCCACAAAAATATAATAAAAATTTTAAAATTTATTCATGCAAAAATTTAAATACTGAAAGCAAATAGAAAGATAAAATATTCCTCCTTTGTCCACATCCCCCCAAACTTATTTCCATCTCTAGAGTGGAAAAAAGTTTGAAAATTAGTCAAAGGGAAAGAATATACCAGACAGTTGATCTCAGACATCAACTTTTTATCTCGGAGGCTTTGGCACCCGCACGGCGTGAATGTTGGGCGGCTGGCACATTGCATCGACCTTCTCATGCTTGCTTTGGTTGACAGAAGCCTTCTTGTTGACTCTCTCCACGGGTTGATGTATAACACGTCGCCGGTCTCCACTTCTATCAATGCCAGGATACGTCAATCAAAGTCGAGCAATCCTAACATTTTTTTATGCTGCAAAACAAAGTTAGTTCAAACTAAATTCGAAAATAAAATAAAATAAATTGAAAAATGAAAATTAAAAAGGAAAAAGGTTTAAAAGGTTGGGTTACCTCCCAACAAGTGCTTTGTTTAACGTTGTAGCCCGACGATACCTCATATCAGAACCAAGGGGGTCGGGTCCAGACTCGCCGACCTTTGGCGTCCAACATATAGACTTTGCGGTCCTTGATTATGGTGGTAAGCTCGGGTTGAGGAGGCTTAGTTGATGATTTCACCCTCTCATTTCCGCGCTCCTACTCTATAGCGCCGGATTCTTCTTCCTCGTACTCATCTTCTTCTTCAGTGGAGGTGATCCGGTTTCACTCCGTCTTTCTCTTTCTTTTATCAATCACAAAGGTGATCTTTTCGTCGTTGACCCGTAGTGTGATCTCACCCCCTCGGTAGTCAATGAGAGAAGCACTAGTATCAAGGAAGTCACGACCCAAGATCATGGGCATGTTCTCGTCCTCCTTCATGTTGTGCACCACGAAGTCTGCTGGGAAGATCAAATGGCCCACTCGAATGAGCACATCTACTAGAATTCCCTTTGGGTGGGATACAGTCTCATCCGCTATCTGCAGAGTTATAGTAGTGGGCCTCATCTCTACGATGTTGAGACACTTGTAGATGGAGTACGACATCAGGTTGATACTGGCCCCAGTATCGCACAATACTCGCTGGAATGTGCATCCCCCAATCTCAACCGTTATAGAAAAGCATCCAGGATCGCTTCTCTGGATGGGCACCTGCTTTTGTAGCAGCAGGCTGCACTGTTCGTGTACCTTTACAGTCTCATTCTCCAGGAACTGCTTCTTTCCACTCATCAGCTTCCTGAGGTACTTCATGGTTCCCGGGATCTCTTTTAGCGCCTCGATTAGCATAATGTTTATGCTAACGTTCCTTAAGTTCTCCACAAATCTCGCGAACTTGGAGTCTTCCTTTTGCTTTGCGAACCTCTAAGGGAATGGCATAGGCTGTACAAGGTCTTCAGATTTCACCGGATTCTCGCCCGAGGTGGGCCTCGACTTCGACCAATGTAAGGGAGCCTTGGTCGACATCAAATTCCACGCACATCGATCGATGCCAGATGCATTGATCGAAATTGAGCCTTCAACATTGCTTGATTCTTCTCCATCTATCTCGACTTCGACCGACGTGGGGCTTGTGTTGATTGAAGTCGAGCCTTCAGTGGTGCATTTTTGCGCCCCTTCAGCTCCATCCTCGCCCCAAACCTTCTTGGGACCCTTGTAACTTGTCCCTGACCTCAGTGTGACAACTTTCACTGACTTTTCTTTTGTTGGATTCATATCGGTTGTACTTGGAAGTTTTCCTGGTTTGTGCTGATTGTTGAGAGTAGTGGCGATTTGGCTCAGTTGGGTTTCCAACATCTGAAGATGTTTCGTCATCAGCTGCATGTGGTGGGCCATCCCCTTCACCTCGGTTTCCACTTTCCCAAACCGATTGTTAGAGCTCTTGATGAATTTCTCGAGCATCTCCTCAACACGGACTTCTTCCTTTCCACGATATCTCCTCCTGTACCTACATCAAAACCATGTGGAGGGTGTCCTACTACAGTGGTGTTAGAATCTGGAAAACCAGTGTGAGATCTCCCATGGTGCTAGTGATAGCCTTGATTGCCTCCTTGGTAGTTATTTTGATAACCACCTCCAATGTAATTCAGTTCTGCTCCGACAGCTCCAGATGAACTGCTCGCTCCACGGTTGATGTAGTCAGCTTCTACAGGGACTATGGCCATGCTTTGCTCATTTGCAGCGACTGATGTAGCTTGGACTGCTTCCAATTTTTGCAATCTCTTCCCGGAGCTTTTTCAATTCAGCAACAATGTCAAATTTTGGCTTTATCTCGACTGCTTTGACTGGTAACTGCCTCTCGGTTGGCCACTAATGGCAGTTCAGAGCCATATCTGCCAAGAGTCTCATTCCCTCGGCTCCACTCTTCTTCATCAAAATTCCTCCAGTGGATGCATCAACCAACTCCTTCATGTGTGGAGTCAGCCCTTCATATAACTGAAAAAACTGCATCTCTAAATCGATCCAATGTCCAGGATAGAGCCGCAAGAGCTCCTTGTACCTCTTCCAGGAATCATGCAGTGATTCATCATACATCTTCTTGAAATGGGTGATGGCAGCTTTCCTCATCAGCAACAGGCTTGGCGGGAAGTAGTTGGTGAGGAATTTCGATCGAAGCTCCCCCTATGTCCTTATCAAACTCTTATCCAATCAAGAAAACCAAGACTGCACCTCGTCTCTGAGTGAGAATGTGAACAGTCTCATTCTGATTACATCCTAGTGTACTCCATTCTGCTTTAAAGTATCACACACCTCAATGAACTGGTTGAGGTGGACATATTGATCTTCTACAGCTCTCCTCGCCAGGAGATTTTGCTACACCATCTGAATAAGGCCTGTACGCAGCTCAAAATTATTGGTGTCGATGACAACTCTGAATCTGGCCTCTTCTTGTTGTGGAAGGAATCGATCCAAGATTGACCTTTGCGGAACCACAATTTGCCTGTTGTTCAACTCTGCCAGTCTTGCAACCTGTTCTGCCAGAGTAGCTTGGGCTGCTGGGAGTTGTACTCTCAATTGCTGTACCTCGTTCACAAACTGCCTCTGCTCCTCGGGAGTCATATTCTGTGGTGGTGCTTCAGGATTCTCTTCCATCTATTGATGTTTGTCTTTTCCTTTCTTTTTGTTTGCTTCAATTTCAAGGACAAAAGCCTCGAGTGTTTTTCCTTTGGCTCACGTGTTCATGCACCTGGACAGAAAGAGAAAATAAGAAAAAATTAGCTCGGCATCAACCAACACGGGTGGGTGTCGATCAACGCACGTAACTTCTCGATGTCGATCGAAGCGTGGGGGCATCGATCAAAATCGAGATGTAACCAGCACGCGGCGATGACCGGCGGCGGTGCCCATCGACCTGCCAGGCAGTGGCCGTGCACAGGAGGCACGCGGCGGTTCTCTGCAGCAGCCGCACGCGATGGCGCGCGGCGGTTGTCTTCCTCGTAGCAGCAGCCCGCAGCCCATCACTTCTTCCTCTCGCCAGCAGCGGTGCTGGCTCCGGCCGGTGCGGGTCGTTGTGTAGGTAGGAGGGCCGTGCGCTGGTGGTTGGACGATGGTCGCGCGGCATATGCTGCGTGCGTGAGTCCAGCGGCAGTTGCAGGTGTGGGCGGCGCTCGTCGGTGGTTAGAAGGGAGGCTGGGCTGTGTTGTTCCGTGCAGCAGCGTTGCAGGTTAAGAAAGCCACCGGCGAGGTGGCAGCTGTGATGCTCCAGGCGCAGCGGCGGCTGCCGTGGACTGTCTGGCGGCGGCGGGTTTGGGTGTAGAAGGTGGCGGCTGGAAACCCTAGCTATGAGGTAGGGTTTGATGCTAGGGTTTAGATCCGGGCTGGGCGCGGGCCGTGCAGCCCGAAGGCGGCCCGATTTGCTGAAATTAGGGTTTTTGCAAAATTAGTGTTTTACAACCCAGTGGGCCTGAAACCCTTATACCTGGCCCAAATTGCAGTATTATTCCAGCCAAAAATTGCAGATTTCAAGTTAAAGAGTGGGAGCCCATTTGAAGATCTGTATTAAATTAAATCATCGTAATAGATAGATTTAATTTAATTTCCCATGTAATTGCATCAAGGGGCCACAAGAAATTTTATTTGTTTATTTAATTGTTTTCTCGTATGATGTGATTTATTATGTTCGCATTAGTAAATAATAGGAGAGCATGCTACTACTTTTATTATTTATTTTTAAAGCGTGTTGTAGATAATAGAGAAGCATTTTACTGCTTTATTATTTACTGTTCAAAGCATGCTTTATGTGATTTATTTTATCTATTAAATTATGTCTATAAATTCCGGAATCATGTTGGGAAATATGATAGAATTTCAGATGTGACATAATTTATGGATCATAAAATAATTTGTGCGCATAAGAACCTTTTGAAAGAAAAAGACTAAGCAAGATTTTTTTAATTAAAATCAACAAGACCTCCACAATGCGGTCTCTTATTAGAAGTGGGCAGTGAAGTGAGTAGACGTCTACATGACCGTAGCCTGCTTGCTTTATTTGTTCATAAATTCTAATAGATGAGATTTCTAAATAAAACATTTAAACATGTGAGAAGTGGACAGTGAGGTGAGTAGACGTCTACACGACCGTAGACTGCTTACTTTATTTGTTCATGAGTTCTCTAGAATTGTTTTAAATGAGATAACAAAGGTTGTAAGAGGCATGCCTCATGGGTCTAGTACGTATGACAAATCGTCCTTTTAACTTCCGGAGTTAGAATTGTGGTCAAATGCTTAGATGTTGCATGAGTACTAACTCATGAATGATGTCCCTGCTCAGATAGGTTGAACATGGTCTTAGTTTTATCTCCGATTATTAATTTCATTTGCCGGCGAATACCTTGCATGGATTGAAATTAAAGACTGGAACTTCAAAGAGCAGTCTGGTTAGGTGGTCTGCTGTAAACGTCTTCGAAAGGAGCTTGCAGTAGATGCACCTAGGCAATTGGGGGAAACAATTGTATTGGTTTATCAAAAGGTTACAATGCATATTTGTTTCAATGTTCTGCATGTATGTACTTACTTTAATCAATTATTGTTTTCAGATATGTCTATGAATAATGTCATAAATATCTTGGCACAAAATCAATTAACTGGTCCGAATTTCCTGGAATGGAAGCGCAACTTGGATTATGTCCTAATTCCAGAGGAACATCAATATGTTCTTAACATTCCATGTCCAGCTGTCCCTACTGCTGAGTCAACTGATGTGGAGTGGAACCTTTATGACAAGTGGGTCAAGTCTAATAATGTAGTCAAGTGCTACATGATGACCACTAGGTCTAAGGTGCTCCAGCAACAACATCAGCACTATGACAAAGCAGATGATATTATGGATAGTCTCACAGTTACTTATGGGGAATCAGATAGAGCTGTCAGATTTAAACTCATGAGGGAAATCGTGAGTTGTAAAATGACTGATGGTAGCTCAGTGAGGGAGCACATTGTTTCCATGACTCATCTCATGGATGAACTGACGTTGCATGGATGAGGTATTGACGGGGAAGCCCAGGTCGATATCATACTCAACTCACTTCCGAAGTCTTTTGAGAACTTTAGGCTGAATGTTGTCATTATTAAAAAGGAGTACACTCTCAATGAGTTACATAGTGACCTCATGGCGGCTGAATCAGTCATTGTTGGTCCCGATTTTCAGAGTATGAACGTTAGCAGCGAAAATAGTGATAAAGTGTTTTCTTGCACACTGGTTACACCGCTGACTGGGACCTGTCAGCTGGTGTTTCAAAACTTAGAATATTTAGCCTTGTTTGCACAGTTATCTATCAGTTTCAGAATATACTCCAACACTTGAGTGTTGGGTTTAAAATATGACTAAAGAGCAGAAAGCTGATAAATAACAAAAGGATTTTTACAGTGGTTCGATCAATCGATCTACGTCCACTCTCCAGTCGAAGCACTGGAAATTCCACTAAGAGTAATCGGTTACAGGTGTCCTACGATCTATCTCTAGCTGGTGAATGCCTTGTCCACCAGTTCACTAGATCAACCGCTCCCGGTCCTGGTTCCCTCTTCAACTCTTCTCAGCTGGCGGAGTGCGAGCACGTCACTTCAACCTCCTCAGCTAACTGGGTGTTTTAGTTCTCCCAAGAACGTAAATCTCACTATGGCAAGGTACGCCCGTAATAACTCAAGTGCTGGGATGCACAGGAGCTGCTGTGAACTCTCTCGGAAGAGAAAGAACACCTAATGAGATCTTTAACTTACAAGCGTAAAGCTTGAAGTCTCGTGTTTGATAAATCAACACACGGAAAGCTTATGGAAAGCCTCGAAAGTTTTGTAAGTATTTTGACAGCGTTTTTGCTAGTTCGTGCGTAAGAATTTCAGTCTTTCGGAGAGTTTGAATGTTGACGCTTCCGACGTATTTATAGACGCAGGATCTGATTCAAACTTTCTAGCCGTTTGGACTCATCCGGAAAGGTGTCAGACCTGGGATGTCCTTCTGACGGTGGTAGGTATGTTTTTCCGGAAAGGATCCATACCTTGGACCGCTTTATCTGACACAGATCTCTTTGTGTCAGAACGGCTTTATTAGTCAGTCCGAGGAATAAGACTGGTGTCTTGTGATAAATAGACTTTAAGGTATCCCCTTCCTTAAAGTCATACTTTGTCAGTCGATTCCTCAGCGAATCTTCTTTTTGTCTCTACGGCGCTGGGAGAGAGAATCTGGAATTCTGCTGGTAACATCTGACTGGTAGATCATTCTGGTGATCTTGTGCTGGCAGTCTCTGCTGGTGACTTGCCCTGGCATAATCTAAGTACCAAATGTCTGGATGTTAATTCTTCTTGGAATCTCCCATGACTGGTGAAATCACCGCTGGTGAATAGTGTAATCAAGAACACGTATTCTGCTGGTAAGATTTGTCAGCCGCCTGCTGATAAAACCCTTCCCAACTGGTGAACAGTACCCAGTCATAAGCGCTTCTCATGTTGGTGAACAGTGTCTGCACGATTCTTTGTCAGCCGCCTGCTGATGAGACCCTTCCCGACTGGTGAATAGTAGCCAGTCATAAGCGCTTCTCATGCTGGTGAATAGTGTCAGCACGAGTCTTGATCAGCTGCGACTTACAACTCAAAGACCTAAACAGGACTTTACATTTAAGACCAGATCTAGAGCTATCTAGAGACAACTGACGCTGGTAGGACTTAGGATTTGATCCACCAAAACTACAATCTATACAAATAAGCTACTGATGGAGGAAACCTTAGACAGATTTCCCAACAGTCATGCAACCTAAAAAGGCACTCTTGGTTTTTTTCGGTAGTCGCCCTGCTTCATCGAAAGGTGCTAAAGGGGTGATTGGAAAGAAACTCAAGAAGACAGTCTTTGGAAGCAAAAATTCTGGGAAAAAGAATACTGTGACATGGAGGAAGAAGGGCAAGTGTTTCCGTTGTGGCAAAACTGGTCACTAGAAGAAGGATTTTCTGACCAAGCGGGTTGGACAAGGTACGTCATTAGCACTTGTAACGGAAACATGTTTAGCATCTATTTCTACCCATTCGTGGGTAGTGGATACTGGAGCTACTGATCATGTTTGTTACACTTTGCAAGGATTCAGGCCGACAAGGCAGAAGAATGATGACGAGGTGACGATCTCCATGGGTAATGTTGCTCGTGTTTCTGCAGTAGCAGTTGGAGATGTTACATTATGCTTTCAAGACAATGTTTTGATTTTAAGAGATGTTTTGTATGTGCCGAATTTTTGGCGGAACCTTATTTCTGTTTCCTGTTTAATAAATGATGGATTTTCAGTTATTTTTTATAGTCATGTTACTATCAATGGCAATAACGGTGTTATCTATTGTGGGATACAGAAAGACTCTCTTTATATCATAACTTGTTTGCATAAATCTTCCGTGAATTCTGCATATAACTCATTTAATCATAAGAAGAGAAAGTTTTCATCTTCCGATGAGGATCTTACATATCTATGGCATCTGAGACTAGGTCACATCAATCTAAAGAGTATCAAGAGACTCGTGGATGATGGAACGTTGGATTCAATCCAGGTAGTTCCACATCGAGTTTGTGAATCCTGTATAGAGGGAAAGATGACGACCAGACCTTTCAAGGCCAGTCAGTCTCGAGCAAGTGATGTGTAGGAACTGATCCACTCTGATTTATGTGGACCGATGTCTACGCAAGCTCGTGGAGGATTTAAGGATTTCGTCACTTTTATTGACGATTACTCGTGATACGGGTATGTTTACTTACTTCCCTATAAGTCTGAATGCTTTGAGAAATTCAAGGAATTCAAGGCGGAAGTAGAGAAGAAGTTAAACAAGACCATTAAGTCATTACAATCTGATAGTGGTGGTGAGTATCTCAGTGACGAGTTCTTGCAGTTTTTATCAGAGCATGGGATTACATCCCAATGGACCGCACCAGGCACTCCTCAACAGATTGGTGTGGCGGAAAGAAGAACTAGGACTCTTCTTGAAATGGTTAGATCTATGATGAGTTATGCGAACTTGCCTGTTTCGTTTTGGGGCCATGCGTTACTAACAACGGCGTATCTGCTAAACCTGGTACCTTCTAAGTCAGTTCCTAAAACACCCTCGGAACTCTGGCATGGGCTAAAGCCCAGTGTGTCAAAGATAAGAGTGTGGGGCTGTCCGGCATATGTTATGTCGAAGGAACCTGATAAGTTAGAAGGTAGGTCCAAGCTAATGCTGTTTGTGGGATACCCCAGACAAACGAAAGGTGGTTATTTCTACTGTCCTGAGGATCAGAAGATCGTTGTTAGCACCAACGCAAGATTCTTGGAGGACGAGTTTGTGAAAAAACACAAATCCAAAAGTGATATCATTCTCCAAGAAATTGGAGACGATGATGCGCTTCCATTGGGAAAACCCCGTGGCAAATTGAGTGTACCTCTCGAAGGTATGGAACCGATTGCACGGTCTCCAGTGCAAGGATTTGATCCACAAGTAACTGCACCAACTGCTGACGCAGTGCCAGTGCTCCGTCGTAGTGTGAGGGTACCTCACCAACCCGAGCGATATATGTTTGTGGGAGAGTCTTCGGACTTGATCCCGGAAGATGGACTAGATGATACCGACCCATTGACATACGACGAAGCAGTAAATGACAAAGATGCTGAAAAATGGCATAAAGCCATGGATTAAGAAATTGAATCAATTACCTCTATGGATGTACACCAGAAGTCTGCGCTACCAGATGGATTTCGGGCCATAGGTTGCAAATGGGTATACAAATGGAAGAAAGGTTCGAAAGGAGAAATAACGACTTTTAAAGCCAGGTTGGTGGCGAAGGGTTATAGTAAAAGAGAGGGCATTGACTATGACGAGACCTTCTCACCGGTAGCCATGCTCAAATCCATTCGAATTCTTCTATCCATAGCAGCACATATGGACCTAGAAATCTGACAGATGGATGTCAAAACTGCATTTTTAAAACGGGTACCTTGAGGAAGGTCGTGACATCTATATGCAACAGCCAGAGTGTTATGTGAAGGATGGTGAAGAGCATCTTGTCTGGAAGCTAAAGAAGTCCTTGTATGGACTTAAACAAGCTTCACGGTCATGGAACAAACGTTTTAATGATGTCATTAAATCATATGGATTTTCACAGTGCGAAACCGAAAGTTGTGTGTACCGATTATACGTCAGCAGAAGCGTGGTATTCCTTGCACTTTATGTAGATGACATTCTTCTATTCGGAAACAATGTGAATATGTTGTCAGACATAAAGAGATGGTTATCCGAGCAGTTTCAAATGAAGGACCTAGGAGATGCTGGATACATCCTTCGGATTAAAGTCTTGCGTGATCGCAAGAAGAAGATGTTAAGCTTGTCTCAGGTCGCTTATACTGATACTGTGATTGCCCGTTTTAGCATGCAAAATGCTAAGAAAGGATTTGGATTTCCAGGCGGCTCAGGATGAGAAGAGATCGACCTCGGGCTATGTGTTCACCTTGGGAAGTGGAGCTGTATCATGGAGGAGTGCGAGACAGAAATGTATCGCGGACTCCACCATGGAAGCTGAGTATGTGGCAGCTTCAGAGGCTTCTATAGAAGCAATATGGCTCCGGAACTACCTCCAAGAGTTAGATATTGTTCTGAGTTTGCCCAAGACTATCACGGTATATTGTGATAATGCTGGTGCAGTAGCAAACTCTAAGGAACCAAGAACTCACAAGGCGTCTAAACACATAGAGAGGAAGTACCACATCATACGAGAAATCGTAGCGAGAGGCGATGTGCTAATAGATAAGATAAACATTAAGGATAATCTAGCAGATCCATTTACAAAGGGCTTACCTCAGAAGGCATACGAAGGTCATGTTCGTAGCCTAGGGCTGAGGTAGATGTCGGCCACCTGGTGACCAAATGTAATAGCTAGATTAGAATAGACACATGTTATACTCTGGAAAGTAATGGTATAATGCTTTGAGTATAAGTGGGATATTGTTGGAATTGTATACATAAAAGCATTATGATTGGTATATTAGGAAACGTTATGTTTGATATACTGGTAATCATTAATGACTTGCAATAAACAACTCCAGTCTGAATTAACAATCATACGATGTGAACAAACACATATCCAGTTATCTCGTCGATAGGAATATCATACGGTGTGTAAGAGATCACAGAAGATCGTATAGATCATTTGACCTAGCGAGATATAAACAGTTATCACAGCTGAGACAGTTTCTGGTTTGGCTGTTGGTTTAGGCTGCGGCACACAAGTCCATAAGTGGTTTATCTTGATTTCTTTATGTGACCGGTACATCTCAATGTATTGATAGGATCAACAGTGAAATGAACCATTCTACTTGACATATAAATGAGTAAAGATCTCGGTAACTTGGTCAGATCTAAAGTCTATTGAAAGCTGAGGGGCACACATTGGTTGACTGTCACTTTGACTTGCTATGGTGGAGAGTCTTACATGTACTCGTATATCTGCATCTTGGGTGATGGCATCTTGTGTGGGGTTTCCTAAGGCAGGATTTAGATAACCATATCCATTTCAGGATAGTGATATTCCCTGGGAAGCTGACGAGGTTCGTTATGCTAAGTCCTGCAGGCTAAATCATTGATTCAAGCATAAGCGATAAGGGTTGAGTGGTACTACTCAGGAATAATAAGAGATTAATTAATTACAGCTAATTGTCATACGCTTAATTAATTAATGAATGTCGGAAACCTTAAATATGGGGATTAACTATGTCAATGCAACCCGTTCCTAATAACATGGTAATAAAGGGGTAGGTCAGCATTAATTCTCTGGTGGCATGAATTAATGTTTATTAATTAATCATGTTCTGGGTTGAACATGGAATTAATTAATAGGAGGCCCACTTTATTATTTGTATTTGATCCCTGGTCTGGCCCAACATTGCTCAGAGCCCATTAGGGTTTATTAAACCCTAATAGCCCATTCTCCAGATCTATATAAATAGATGAATCTCTCATTTTCCCACATAAGTTTGAAGTTTCAAATCAGAAACCCTAGAGAGATTGAGAGAGAGTGGGCTGCTGTATATCCGGTAGCGTATCCTCACCAGATTTTTGGATCGAGCAAGGGAACAGATCAGAAGATCAGATCTGTAGGAACACCATTGCTTTGATCGATTCCAGATCCAGATCTACGCCATCATCATTGCCATCATCGATCTAGATCTATAGATCAGTCGTTGGAGTCTCTGGTATTCCTTTGAATCTACGAATTAAATTAAATAGGAGCATGCATTGGGCATTTACTGTTTGTCATGATATTTATTTTGATATCCATAAATCAAATCCGGAGTTATCAAAAATGGCGATTCATGTCGCCTATTGTAGACTCAGTTCCTACACTAATAACAAAATAATATCTAACAACTCCCCGACAACGGTGCCAATTTGATGACTATAAAATTCTACAAATTAATTGCAGAAACAGTGGCAAATAAATTTATAAGAACCTTAAGGTTATCGAATCCAGGGGAATTGTATAAGAAAATATCTCATGTACTAGCCATGACCCTAAGATCTATTGTTTGCGTCCATAAGAAATCAGGGTTTTGTTTTGAAAAGTAAAGATAGCAAAGCGGAAAATTAAAGAGTTTTGGAAAGCAATGTAAAGGGACACAGACTCTAGGCCAAACTATCAATCAAAATACATATCAATTAATTAACTTTCATTGGTGGGAAATCATAATATACTACAATTTCTTGGTCATACAATTATAGCCTAGATTACGAACATGTGAATGTATATGCTTTGTCGGCCTAAAAAACACAATACTAATCAACCTTTTATAAATCCACATATTAAACCCTACAATTACTATCTTGCCCAAGGACAGATTATTAATTGTATTCAAATTCCTTTTCTTGTTATTAATTTTCTCTTCTCAGTCCTTCAATAAATAACTGTAAACCTAGAATTAATTCTATCTTTCGATCAAATTCATTCTAAATCCTAATAATTCAAACAGGAATTCGAAGTTGATTTGTCCTGTCTGTGCGGTCTCACGATTTTGGCCATAAATTTCACTCCCGAACTCCGATTGACCAGATTCCAGTTGTGTTGGAAAGCTAACAAAAAGATCTATCCATGACCATGTGTCAATAGCCCGAAATCCTTGTGTGGATAAACTCTTCCGTTCTACTCTTGCACGTCACTACTTTGGGAACGGTTTTCCAGTGAATTTAAGCCTAAACCTTGCAAAAACGCACCATGACAAACCTAACACCACATAAACCACATATAATAGACTCATGCATGAATTATATATATAAACTAAAGAAAACTACATAAGATAGTATGAAATATTATAGATAAGTTGAGTGAAATAATGAACTTATCAAACCCCCCAAACTTGAACGTTTGATTGTCCTGAATCAATAGGCAAGAAAGATATCAAAAGGTCATGTAATTAAAGTGCAATGCCCCCTCAAGATTCATCACAGTCAAGGGTAAAATATCCACTATCCACATGCATTTTGAAACAGACAGAAAATCCATTAATAGTGGAAGAACTCACAGGAAGTGTTTCGCTCAACTCACAAGTGTATAGGGTAAAAATGAAAGCACTCAACACATGTATGAATGAATTTCTACCATAGGCTTGCAAATTTTCTACTATCTCCACTGCTAGAATGTGCACACAAGTCTTGAATCAAAAAGGACTTTTATAAGTGTTGTAACGTACTCTTTTTTGTTAAGGGTAGGGAAATTCTGGCCAAGTGACTAAAATAAATTGAGTTGTACACCTCAACTAATCCAAACCACCATCTAAGTTCATTCACCCTTCTCCTCAATTCATCAACAAACACACAACCTTTTTTTTCGAGCTCATATGAATCTCTTATGCTATTTCATAATGATAATTCTTTTCTTTTTAGAGAGCTTATGAGAATTCTAATAATTATTATTTGAGCTCTTTTGTTTTTCAAACATCTTTTCAACCACTAACTTTACAATTTTCTTATCCACGTCACACATATAACCACGCTTTTCTTCCATAAATCTTATGGACAAGACAAAAACCATTATAACTACATAAAAATCTCGCCTAAGATCATTTCCTGAAATTGTGCACACTATGCAGTCTCAACAAAGAAAAGAAGCAAATTCTAGAGAAAATTAAACACACATGAGAATCTCACATCAAACGAATAAAAGCTCAATTTTCATACAAGGGCTATAAATTTTTCTTCCACAATTAATTTCAATTCAACTAAATCATCATGCAAGTATCAGTTTCAAATAAACCCTATCATGCGGTATTCTACATTCATAGAAATCTAATAACGATTCCAATCAATTCAACTCAACTATCAACCAATTCTAGTCTTAGTTCTCATTCGAGTTATCTCAAAATTCAAAAACTTTCCCCACAAAAATAGATTAAAATTTTTAAAATTTATTCATGCAAAAATTGAAATACTGAAAGCAAATAAAATGATAAAATATTCCTCCTTTGTCCACATCCCCCCAAACTTATTTCCTACTCTTGAGTGGAAATAAGTTCGAAAATCAGACAAAGGGAAGGAATATACCTGGCAGTTGATCTCAAAAATTCACTTTTTATCTCGGATGCTTTGGAACTCGCACGGTGTAAATGTTGGGCGGCAGGCACTTCGCATCAACCGTCGCATGCTTGATTTGGTCGACGGAAGCCTTCTTGTCGACTCCTTCCATGGGTTGAAGTATAACACATCACCGGTCTCCACTTCGATTGACCCCAGGATACGTCGATCGAAATCAAGCAATCCTCACATTTTTTTATGCTGCATAACAAAGTTAGTGCAGAACAAATTCTAAAATAAAATAAAATAAATTGAAAAACGAAAATTAAAAAGGAAAAAGGTTTAAATGTTTGGGTTACCTCCCAACAAGTGCTTTGTTTAATGTCGTAGCTCGACGATACCTCAGATCAGAACCAAGGGGGTCGGGTCCAGACTCGCCAACCTTTGGCGTCCACCATAGAGACTTTGCGGTCCTTGATGATGGTGGTAAGCTCATGTTGAGGAGGCTTAGTTGATGATTTCACCCTCTTGTTTTCGCGCTCCCATTCTATAGCAGCGGGTTCTTCTTCATAAGACTCATCTTCTTCTTCAGTGGTGGTGATTCGGTTAAACTCCGCCTATCTCTTGCTTTTACCAATCACAAAGGTGATCTTTTCGTCCTTGGCCATTAGTGTGATCTCGCCCCCTCGGTATTCAATGAGAGCAGCGCTAGTATCGAGGAAGTCACGCCCCAATATCATGGGCATGTTCTCATCCTCCTTCATGTTGTGCACCACGAAGTCTACTGGGAAGATCAGATGGCCCACTTGAATGAGCACATCTTCCTGAATTCCCTTTGGGTGGGATACAGTCCCATCCGCCATCTGCAGAATTATACTAGGGGGCCTCATCTCTACGATGTTGAGATGCTTGTAGATGGAGTATGGCATCAGGTTGATACTGGCCCCAGTATCGCACAATACTCGTTGGAATTTGCATCCCCCAATCTCAACCGATATAGAAAAGTATCCAGGATCACTTCTCTTGATGGGCACCTGCTTTTGTAGCAGCAGGCTGCACTGTTCGTGTACCTTTACATACTCTTTCTCCAGAACTGCTTCTTTCCACTCATTAGCTTCCTGAGGTACTTCATGTATCCTAGGATCTCCTTTAGCGCCTCGATCAACGGAATGTCTATGCTAACCTTCCTTATGTTCTCCACAAATCTCGCGAACTTGGAGTCTTCCTTTTGCTTCGCGAACTTCTAAGGGAATGGCATAAGCTTTATAGGGTCTTCAGAATTCGCCGAATTCTCAAGCGAGGCCGGCCTCGACTTTGACTGATGCAAGGGAGCCTTGATCGATGTCGAATTCAGTGCACATCGATCAACACCAGATGCATCAATCAAAATTGAGCCATCAACATAGCATAATTCTTCTCCATCTATTTCGACTTCGACCGACACAGGGCTTGTGTCGATCAAAGTTGAGCTTTTAGTGGCGCATTTTTGCACCCCTTCAGCTCCATCCTCGCCCATAACCTTCTCGGGACCCTTGTAACTTGTCCCCGACCTCAGTGTGATAGCTTTCACTGACTTTTCCTTTGTCAGATTCATCTCGGTTGTACTTGGAAGTTGTCCTGGTTTGTCCTGATTGTTGAGAGTAGTGGCGATTTGGCTCAGTTGGGTGTCCAACATCTGAAGATGTTTTGTCATCAGCTGCATGTGATTGGCCATCCCCTTCACCTCGGTTTCAACTTTCCCAAACTGATTGTCAGAGCTCTTGATGAATTTCTCGAGCATCTCCTCCAACACGGACTTCTTCCTTTCCACGATCTCTCCTCCTGTACCTACATCAAAACCAGGTGGAGGGTGTTCTGCTGCAGAGGGGTTAGAATCTTAAAAACCAGGGTGAGATCTCCCATGGTTGTAGTGATAGCCTTGATTGCCTCCTCGGTAGTTATTTTGATAACCACCTCCAATGTAATACAGTTCTTCTCCGACAGCTCCAGATCAACTGCTCGCTCCACGGTTGATGTAGTCAGCTTCTACAGGGACTATGGCCTTGTATTGCTCATTTACAGAGACAGATGTAGCGTTGACTGCTTCCAATTTTGCAATGTCTTCCCGGAGCTCTTTCACTTCAGCAACCACGTCAAATTTTGGCTTTGTCTCGACTGTTTTGACCGGTAGCTGCCTCTCGGTTGGCCACTGATGGCTAATTAGAGTCATATCTGCCAGGAGTCTCATTCCCTCGACTCCACTCTTCTTCATTAAAATTCCACCAGCGGATGCATCAACCAACTCCTTCATGTGTGGAGTCAACCCTTCATAGAAGTGACAGACATGCATCTCTAAATTGATCCCATGTCCAAGACAGAGCCACAAGATCTCCTTGTACCTCTTCCAGGCCTCATGCAGTGATTGATCATACATCTGCTTGAAATGGGTGATGGCAGTTTTCATCTTCACCAGCAGGCTCGGCGGGAAGTAGTTGGTGAGGAATTCTGATCGATGCTCCCCCCATGTCCCTATCAAACTCTTATCCAATACAGCAAACTAAGACCACACCTCGCCTCTGAGTGAGAACGAGAACAGTCTCATTCAGATTACATGCTGGTGTACTCCATTCTGCTTCACAGTATCACACACCTCAATGAACTGGTTGAGGTGGGCATATGGATCTTCTACAGCTCTCCCCGCAAAATGATTTTGCTGCACCATCTGAATAAGGCCTGTACGCAGCTCAAAGTTGTTGGCATCGATGCCAACTCTGAATCCGGCCTCCTCTTGCTGTGGAAGGAATCGATCCAAGATGGACCTTTGCAGAACCAGTATTTGCCTGTTGTTCAACTCTGCCACTCTTGCACCCTGTTCTGCCTGAGTAGCTTGGGTTGCTTGGAGTTGTGCTCTCAATTGTTGTACCTCGTTCACAAGCTGCCTCTGCTCCTTGGGAGTAATATTCTGTAATGGTGCTTCAGGATTCTCTTCCATCTCTTGATGTTTGTCTTTTCCTTTCTTTTTGTTTTTCCTGCAGGCTGCTTCGATTTCAGGGACAAAAGCCTCGAGTGTTTTTCCTTTGGCTGGCGTGTTCATGAACTTGAATAGAAAGAGAAAATAGGAAAAAATCTGCTTAGAGTCAACCGACACGGGTGGGTGTTGATCGATGCACGTAACTTCTTGACGTCGATCGAAGTGTGGGCGCGTCGATCGAAATCAAGATGAAACATGCACATACGCACACGAAAATAAAATAAAAATACAAACTCAATCCAGCAAATCCAAGGATAAACTAATAACGAAATAATATCAAACAACTCCCCAGCAACGACGCCAACTTGATCACTATAAAATTCTACAGATTAATTGCAGACACAGTGGCAAATAAATTTATAATAACCCTAAGGTTATCGAATCCAGGGGAAGTGTATAATGAAATTATCTCATGTACTAGCCATGATCCTAAGATCTATTGTTTGAGTCCATCAGATAGCAAAGCGGAAAATTGAAGAGTTTTGGAAAGCAATTTAAAGGGACACAGACTCTATGGCGAACTATCAATCAAAATACATATCAATTAATTAACTTGCATTGGTGGGAAATCATAATATACTACAATTTCTTGGTCAGACAATTATAGCCTAGATTACCAGCATGTGAATATATATGCTTTGTCGGCTTCAAAAACACAATACTAATCAACCTTTTATAAATCCACATATTAATCCCTACAATTACTATCTTCCCCTAGGACAGATTATTAATTGTATTAAAATTCCTTTACATGTTATTAATTTTCTCTTCTCAGTCCTTCAATCAATAACATATAACCTAGAATTAATTCTATCTCTCCATCTGATTAATTCTAAACCCTAATAATTCAAACAGGAATTCAAAACCAAGCAATTCAATGTTAATCAATTAAATATGCATCAAATATTGATATTCATTGCCCTAGAACCTGCTAGGGTTTCTAGCCACTCGTCGTAGATAGAAAACCAAAATAAAACTTATTATTAAAAAGCATAAAATTAAAGACTTACAAGAAATTAAAGAGTGTTGAATGATTCTCAAGTTCCAAGGATGCTAAAATATGATAAATGATGATATATGGTGGTAATAGGTGATGATAGTTGAATAAAATTCTACTTTAAGGCCTATTTATAGTGGGGGATGTGTATTCGATCATATCTAGGGTTGGAAATCCGATTTGATTCAAATTTGAGCAAATTTCCATCGACTTCGATCAAGGTAGCTTAGCATCGCTCGATACATGTGTTCTGCACCTCAGTCGATGTCGACTCTCGCGTCGGTTGAAAAGGATCTACCCTGTCTGCGCGGTCTCATGGTTTTGGCCATAACTTTCACTCCCAAACTCCGATTGACCCGATTCCAGTTGCATTGGAAAGCTAACTCAAAGATATATCCAAAAACATGATCCAATAACCCGAATTTCATGTGTGGAGAAACTCTTCACTGCTACTCTTGCACGTCACTGCTTTCAGAACTGTTTTCCAGTGAATTTAAGTCTAAACCTTGCATAAATGCACCATGACAAGCCTAACCACCACATAAAACACATATAGTAGAATCATGAATGAATTATATATATAAACTCAAGAAAACTACATATAATAGTATGAAATACTATTGATAAGTGAGTGAAATAATGAACTTATCAGGGAGATCATATGGTGTGTAGTAGATCATGAAAGATCGTATGGATCATCTGACCTAGCGAGATATAAATGGTTATCATAGCTGAGATAGTTCCATGATAAACTGTCAGCGTAGGCTGCAGCATATGCAGTAATAATCATCTTATCTTGGATGGCTTGGTATGCTGGTGTGGGGCACACATTGATAAGGACCTAAGTTGTGATCGATTCTTTTATCTGACATTAAAAGAATCTAGATCTGTATGGCTTGATGAGATCCTAAGCCTAAATGAAGGTACAAAAGTATACGCAGATTGTGTATCACTTTGAGTTGTAGTGAAAGGCTCTAGTTGAGCTTGTATATCTGTATCTTGAATGATAGTAGTTTGGGTATGACTGTCTGGTACTTGAACTAGGTAACCACATCCAGTATAGGATGGTGACATTCCTTGAGCAGCTCAAATGGTTTGTTATGCTAAAGTCCTGCAGGCTGATTAAGTTCAAGCATAAGTGAGAAGGTGAGTGGATTGACTCAAGAATGTAAGATGTTAATTAATTAAATTGCTTGTGACGGCCGAAATCACGAGCTCTAGCCATGCTAATCTTCGCGCATTATTAAATTCAAACGAAGCTCACACATTGACCGATGCCACCTGCAAGGATTGTTGCACGAGAGCGAGTGAAGTGACCAATGTGACTCATATTCAGTCAAAATAGAGGGGAGCCCTAATCCAAATTTCAAAAGAAAGTGCATAACTTGTCACCCTGATACCCATTCCTCACTGGTTTGCTAAGTAGAAAGAAGATTCAAAATTTGCTATGTTCGTGGAGAACCTAAGGCAAGTCAACATCAACATACCACTAATAGAGGCATTGAAGAAAATTATTGGATACATGAAATACCTCCGGAAGTTGATGAGAAAAATGAAGCAGTTTGTGGAGAATTAGATAGTCAAGATCCACAAGCAGTGTAGGTTGTTGCTACTAAAGCAGTTGCCCATCAAGAGAAACAATCCAAGAAGCTTCTCAATTCCATTTGAGATCGGAGGATGCACCTTCGAGCGAGTACTGTGCCGTAATAGGTCACTATCAATCTGATGTCGTACTCAATTTACAAGATCCTTAATGTTAGAGAGATGAGGCCCACTACCATTACACTACAGATTGCAGACCGATCTTTATCACGCCCAAATGGTGTATTAAATGATATGCTCATTCGCATGGGCCATATCATTTTCCTTGTAGATTTTGTGGTACTCGACATGAAGGTGGATGAAGCTATGCTCATGATCTTGAGGCATGCGTTTTTAGACACAAGTGCTGCTCTGTCAAAAGTTAGAATGGCGAGATCAAGAACCAAACCAATGATGAGAAGACCACCTTCGTGATCGACAAAATCAAGAAGAATGCGGAGTGCAATCGGATCTCAACTGCTAATGAAGTTAAAGAATCTGAATCTGGGGAAGAAGAAACAGCTGCTATCCGGTGGGAGTGCGGAAATGAGAAGACAAAATTGGCAATCACACCATCTCTTTCAAAGCTACTACTGTGATTAAAAACCTGAGAGTGTACATAGTAGATGTCAAAGATTGGCAAGTCTGGACCCGACCCTCTTTATGGTGATGTTAGGTATCGTTGAGCTGCGAAGTTAAATAAAATACTTGTTGGGAGGTAACCCAATATTTACTTGCTTTATTTTAGTTTACTTTGTTTTGTTTCATTTTATTTTGCTTTGTTTTTGTATTGCAGTAAAAAAACGTAGGAGTAAGGTTTCTATATCAACCGATGCAGCCTAGCATAGTTAGACATAAAGAGGTCGGCTTGATGCACTTTGACCCGAGTTAAGGTCGATAAGAAGGCTCCACATCAAACAATGTGCACCTGCATCGGTCGATGCTAAGTACCAGCAGTAAAAAATTCAACGTTGCGCGAATTTTGAAGGCTCCGGGGATAAAAAGTTGATGTCTGAGATCAACTACCACGTATCATTCTCTCTCTTGTCAAATTTTCAAACTTATTCCACTCTTTGAGTCGGAAAAAAGTTTGGAGAGATGTGGACAAGAGACAAAATGTTCTATCTCTTATTTATTCCAGTTTCTTTATTTAGATTTCTGCCTAGAATATTTTATTTTAAGCTATTATGTGAGAATTTTTTTGAGTTTTCATATAACCCGAATGAGAATGGGAGATAGAAGCGACTGATAGTTGAGTTTTAATTGATTTTGATTGTGGTTAATTGCCTATAAATGTACAATACCGAATGATAGAATTGATTTGAAACTTGCACTTGCATGTTGATTAACTTGATTTGATGTTAACTATGGAATACAATCTCAAACCTTTGTGTGAGATTTTTTAGCTTGATTTGTTTGATGTGACATTCTCATGTATGCTTTGATTTCTCTAGAACTTGCTTAAATTTTTTTTCTAGACTGCATGGTGTGCACAAGTTTAGGAGATGATATTAGGCCATCTTCGTTAATCGGATATCCTAAACATTGTCCCTCTATATTAAATTTACCCTAGTCAGCCACTTCGAGCCTTTACAATTTTTCTTTCCATAAATATGAGATTAAGAAAAGTATTGTCTCACTTGTGTCTTGAGTGTGGTCTATAGGGGTAGATTGATGGTGAATTGGATAAAACATGATAAATTAGTGGTAGATTCCATGATATTTTTTAGAAAAGCTCAAATAAAAATTAGAATTCTCATAAGCTCTTTAAAAATAAAAGAATACAAAGTATCAAAAGAGCATAAAAGAATCAAAAGAGATAGAAAAAAAATTGATGAGTTAATTGATGTTTTGGAGGAGATAAGGTGATGATGATGATAGATAGTTATTATAATTTGTTTGAGTTGGCTAGCTTGATAAATTCTAGACACTTGAACATATTTTCCTACCTTGTCAAAAAAGCGTATGTTACAACCAAAATAAAGTCATTTCTGATTCTATACTTGTGTGCACATTGTAGCAGTTGAGATAATAGAAAATTTGAAAGCCTATAGTAGAAATTTCTTCATAAATGTTGTTGAGTGCTTTCATCTACCCTTAACAATTGAGAGTGAGTGATACACTTCCCGTGAGTTCTTCCACATTTGATGGATTGTCTAACTCTTTCAAATTGTTTATGTGTAGTGGATATTCAATTCTTGACTTTGATTAATCTAGTGAGGCATTACACTTAAACTTCATGATGTTTTGATTTCTTTCTTGCTTATTGATTGAGGACAATCAAAATTTCAAGTTTGGGGGGTTTTGTTAAGCTCGTAATTTGACTCCATGAACTATATTATTTTCTACTATTTTATTTAGTTTTGTTGAGTTCATTGGTATAAATTATGCATGAGTCAATGTTATCAGGTATTATACTTGTTGTGGTGATTTTCGCACGTTTTGGAGCAAAAAAATAGCTAATTTTTTAAAAAGTGCAAAAATTGGAGGTCTCTGTTTCAACCGACGTGGATCCACGTCAGCCAATATGAAAACTTTACGTCGACCAACACAGATCTATGTCGACCGACTTGGAATTTATAAAAAGGAAAATTCGAATCAAATCAGGATATAGTTTAATTTTAGCCCTAGATCTCATAAGATACATATCTACCTCTATAAGTACCCATTTATTTTCTATTTATATTATCATTTATTGAGTATTCAAGTTTAGAGTCTTCGGGAAGTTTAAGAACAAGAACTCCTTTATTTTATTCTTATATGTTATTTTTAGGCACTTTCATAATATATTTTTCTTCGGTTTCTAAAGCTTTGAATAATATTCTTCAATATATGTTTATATTAATCAACTCAATAGGCATGGTTTGAATTAAGAGTTTAATTTATAGAATTTAGAATTGATGAAGGATCGAGAGATGAAATAAAATTAATTCTAGGTTTATAGTTGTTAATCAAAAGACCAAGAGAAGAAGATTAATAATAGGAATAGAAATATTAATACAATTGGTTTTCTAGCTCAAAATGAAGAATAATTGTATCGAATAAATATTGATATGTGTGTTAAATGACTGATTTATTGATATGTTAGAGTGCTTGTTTGTGTTCATTTTAACCACATATCATATGGTTTTCGTGTGTCTTTGTCTTGTTTTCGTGTTTTATTTTGTTGTGTTGGAGTTGTGTTGGGAAGGAATTGAGCATTTTCATCAAGTTTGACCCATTTTTGGGGAAAAATCGACCTGAATCGTGTCTATGCTTTGCAAATACCAACCCGGATGGAGTAGAGGAGTAGCAGAGGATTTCAGAGCCAAATCCCGGTCCGGACCATTCTAGGTTCGGTCAAGATTTGCCTCTATCTAGCAGAAATTAACCGAACCCCTGCTTAGCTTGGCCAGGATCTGCCAGACAGAGGCAAATCTCGTTCGAGCCTGATATGTACCGGGTGAGACTAAGTGGTTGTTTTGGTAGTTTTTAGTTTTTGAAGCATTCAGGTCGAGCCAATTTCATCCGGGGCGAGATGGAGGTCTGGGAACTTAGTATAAATGGTTGAAGGACGAATTGGGAAAGAACTTTTGGCACTTTTACACACCTTTGGCGGTTATTTCACTCCAAATTACTCAACCCACTCCATCCAACCATCAATTTAGGAGGATCTTCATCCAAATCTATCCAATTGATGAGAATCATGAAGAATCAAGTGTAGATCAAGACCGAGGATCCAAATTAGGGAAATTGCAATTTCAATTCATTTTGTTATGGCTAAGAATTCTATTTATTTTCAATTAAACTTAAACAAAGGTATGTCTAGCTAAATCTTTGAGGATATTGGTGGAATGAAACATTTATTTCATTTAATTGAGCTTGAATTGTTTGTTTACCTTCATCCACTTGATTGCACTCACTTGAGCTTTATCTTAAATCACATAGTGTAGGCGGTAACCAACTATGTGTGTGATTGATACCGAGATTGCAGCTCACATGCGGATTGAGATGTTGTGAGAAGTGTAGATGCATATATGTTTTGATCCAATCCCTATGCGGAGATTGTCTATAGGTCGATAACTTACAGTCTATTAGGAGTGGAATTAGGTGATATAATGTGATTGTGTGTGTATCTAATTTCATCGACTCTTATCTTGCTGGTGCTAAGGGAGATAGGAAGATTTGGGCAGGTTGATCATGTTTAGATGGATTAAACATTTGTTTACAACATTCAAATCAATCTCATGGATTGAATGTGGATTTCTTACCAATGTCCTTTTTTCACATTTGTTGGATTTGATACTTTGTATTTGTGCTTTACTATTGCTATAAAGTGTGGATATGATTGATGAGCTATTATGATGAATGTTGAGAAGATGCAAGTTTTAGTTAAAAGTTTTCCTAGTTAGGTAGGTATATTTATTTGTTGCCTAGGATTAATAACTTCTCAAGTACTTGATTCATACTTAGATACATGCGCAACTCTTGCAAACTATTAATCTAGCAGGCGAAGTTAGAAGTTCTGGATTGATAAAAAATATTCTCAATTTTGCACTAGAGTCTTAATAAGGTAAAATTGATTGAGAATTTAGTGTGTTTCATGTTTTGGCGCCATTGTCGAGGGCATAATTGCATAGGTTGCTAGATATTAGTGAACTTGAGTTGCTTGTAGTCTAAGTGTTTATTTAATTGTTTGTTTGAAATAAGTTTATTTGTTGATTGATTGGAGCTTTTGGAATCTTTTACGTGGTTCATATTCACAAGATCCAAACCTTGACCACTTGTGGATCAAAAGAGAAAGGAAGGGGTTGAAGAAGAGTTCACTTGGAGAGAAATGATTATTTTCAAAGGCAACTCGATGAGATAAAATCACGTCTTTACGAAAGACAAAGACCACGGAGAACACTCCAGAGTGTGTTTGACAAGATGTTAGAAGGTAATTACTAATGGCCGGAAGAGGAAAGAGATTAAAATACGGTGAAGGTTGAAAATGAATTTAGTGAGAATGACTTGTGGAGCAGCAAATTAGATATTATGCAAGAATAACTCAATTCGTTGATGAGGACAAGTAAAAAGAGTGAGGTCGTGAATAAGAGAATGTGTGAGAAGGATGATTGGATACTTGAGGATACTCAAATGCAAGCATCAACCATTGTCAAGCCATTGAGTGAAACGGATCAAGAAAAGAGATCTTCAAAGGACACGGGACCAATTCCAAAGATGATTTGCAATGTGATTAATGGAGGCATGGGAGATAAGAGTGCAAACATTGTGATGAAATCCGAGGAAACTATGAGCAATGTTGAAGAGAATAAGGCAATGGAAGATACGAAGGTGAAGAGGATAGATGAGGTCAAAGAATAGGAAATAGTGGAGTTACAAGAAGAGGAATCACGAAGGAAAGGTGAAGATCCACTTGAAGGAGATGAGGCAAATGAAGACACTAAAGAGGAGATGCTAGTCATTAAAAATTAGAAGAATGATGATATTGAGATACCTTCACATGAGGAAATACGAAGAGTTCCGACTTTAGTAAAACTTTTTGAAGAGGAGAATGCGGAGAAAACTATGTCGGGAGGTCCATCTGGAGAGATGGTGTTTACCATTCCTTCTTGGTTGATAGGCAAGTTTGAAAACAAGGTGGTGCCAAAGAAGAAGGTGAATGAGGTTTGTGAGTTATTTGAGAAAGGAGTTTGATTGAAGAGATTGAGTAGTTTTGTTAAGGTACTTGAAAAGTCTTTAGTGATTGAGACATGGTTAGATGGTGTGTTAGATAGCTTGCTTGTGTTAAGAGAATTCTGAGAAGTAATGAGGTCAAATTTGGTTGGAGGAAGCTTAGGAAGTAGGTCAATCAACAATGTTCTTCTAAGTAATGTTCGATTGGTAGAGAAAGGTATACTTAGAATTCACAAGATTTTTGACAACGGATAAACATGGTAAGGTCGTCTAGATACCGACGTTAACGGAAGCGCTTGTTGGGAGGAAACCCAACCGTTTTTCTTTCTTTTGTTTAAACTTTTGCCTAGATAGTGTTTTTAATGTTTCTTGTTTGTTTGTTGATCACTTTGATTGACATGTGCTAGGGAGAGCATTTGGAGAGTGAGGAGTGATTGACTGTCGTCGGCTAATTTTATAAACTTAATCTCACTTGACTATGTTTGGGGGGATGTGACGACTGCCGGTTTCAGTTTATTCTTTTCCTCTTCCTACCATTCCTTTGTCTACCTTGTGTTTGATTAGTTGATTTCCCTTATATTGTTGGATTTGGATATTGATTACATTTGGATGATTCGATTGGGTTCTGTTATACCTTTTGGATATGAATTTGTTAGATGTTTTATTTGTTTTACATTTTTATAGATGGATCTGAATTTGAGGATTTATTGTTCTATTCTTATTTTACATGTTGGTTGTGAATGATTGATGAATGGTATGTGGAATGAATTGGTGGTGCTGGTGGAACAATGTTTGATTTGTATAGATTTTGGATGGTGGAATGTTTGGTGGAAAGATGTTTGGATGAGATAATTGTTGGTTTGAATGTTATATTTTTGTTGAGGATTCATGGTGGAAGTGTTTTGAAGTGAAACTTGAATTAGTTGGATATGAGCTTTTGTTGCAATGAATTATGCTCAATTGGTGATGTATTTGTGTTTGTGTTTAGTAGGTACAATAAGGCGATGGAGAGCAGTTTGATCGTGGATTCCGATGGCTAACACACTCTATCATTTCTCTTGCCATTTTGTTGATAGTTGTGATTGTAAAGTAGTTGTTTAGGTTGTTTGCATGATTGCGTGATTGTGTGTGTGTGATGAAACCGAACTAGACTTGAGATCTACTCCTGATGAACTAGTGAAGTTTGATTCATACTTGAACCTATGATAGGGCAGAATCATTGATATTGAAGCATGCCTAGGTTGGACTTTTGAATTGCTGAGATTTGTATTGGTTAATGCTTGAGACATGACAAAAAATCGTGAGATTTGAGCTATGATATTGTCATATCTATTCAGTTGTGAGAGGCGAGATTGACAGTGAGAGATCTAGAACTTGCATCCATTCTTTATTTATTTAGAATGAACTTTTGACCAGATAATGATATTTGGCCATTGATTCCTAGACCTACCTTGCACATCGGGGGTATAAGGCGTTCTATTTAATAATTAGTTGCCTTTCTTACCTTTGTTCCCCGTGATTGAGCTTTATTGAAGATTTTTCATTAATATGATTAGGACTAAGTTTGGGAGAATGAGAGTTTAAGGGTGAATACTGTGTTGTGAGTTTGGGTTGGGAATTGTTGAATTTGTTTGGTTGAATTGCACCCCATTGATGAGGCAAAGAAAGAAAGTTATGAAAAATGAGAAGAGTGATGGTGAAAAGTTATGGAAAATGAGCACCCACTGAAAAAATTTGTGGTGAAAAAGAAAACAAAAAGAGAGAGAAAATTGAAACATGCAAGGGCATGAGAAAAGAAAAAAAAAGAGAAACAAAAGTGAAAACAACAAGAAAAAGAAGTTGAATAAGCCTTGGCATTGGTTGATGGTAGTACATGTTCGAGGTTTTGGGAATTTGAGGAGTTTATTCACTTTGGCCTAAAACCACTGATCACTAAAATTATTTAACAGTGACTTAGCAAAGCTAATAATATAGTGGCAAACAAAATTATCGAATCCCAAGGGAAAGAAGTAACGAAAAACCTTAAATACTAAAATGTAAGTTCTCAAAATACTGGTTAGGAAATTTAAATTTTGGTTTTGATGTTTCGAAAATCGTAATACTTGCAAATTAAAATTAAACAGGAAATTAAAATACTTTTGATGAAAGATTTTGAGAAGTACAGATTCCAGGGATATCTACCTATCAAGTATGACATGGATGAATGAATTGATTAATTCCAAATTTAATTCCTCTTCGTAGTGAAACATCAGAAAAAGTATTATGAACTTCTTTGTTGGACAATTCATAAAGTAGATTAATTAATTACCTATCTCCGCTCGGTCTCAAGATGAACTAATTAACTCCATAATTCTACGGATCTATTCCTATAACTTATCTCCTTCAGTTACGACAAGAAATCAAATTATATAGTGAAAATCTCATTCAATTGAAAACCATTACAATTACGTCTCAAGTAATCAACTAATTAATCCTAAGATGTGGCCAGCAAACTCAAGATTATGAATAAACACAGATTTCACAAACTACGAAGGGAAAGGGAAAATAATTCAATTAATCAAACATGCATACATTGATAGTTCGAACCCTAGAATCTGAAGAAGAAGTTAGTTACACATATTCATAGTAATATTCATCATAGAAAAATAAAACCTGAACTGCATAAAAACTTGGGTCTGAATGTCTTCCCACAAAAATTTTGTCTTCAAACATAAACTCTAAAACTCTTGGAAATCTCTAAAAATCTTCAATTTTAAAATCTCTTAATTGCTCTAATGATTTCCACCCTTAAATTCGAATTTTACATGGCTATTTATAATAATAAAAGATGTATCAAACAACATCTAGGATTAGATATGTTTCTATCTTCAAATCAGGTTCAGATTAGGAAATCCTGCAGTCGCGTCGATCGTGGGAGATCAGCGTCGATCGACGCTCTTGGAACACCCTTGTCGATCGACGCACACCTTGCGTCGATCGACGTAAGCCTTTTTCCGCAGCTTCCGTCGATCTCTCCATCCTCTCGTCGATCGCTCCCCTCCAAAATCTGCATCGATCGATGTGCATTGGCATCGATCGACGTAGACCTGGAACTTCTTGGAGCACTTTTCTGATTCTTCCATGTTTTCGACTAAAAACCAGCATGATTCATCAAACACGATATTACAAGCACAAAAGCCAATCCATGCACGAAAAAGACACAAAAACAGTCCAAACATCACACAATCAGTCAAAGAACTACTAGATAAGTTAGTGAAAATCCTAACTTATCAACCATCTACCTTATAAACAACCATGTTACAACCAAAGAAAATACTTTCTTGATTGTAGAATGTAGCTCGTTGTAGTATACTGGTGTGATAGGATGCAAGCCTAGGGAAATCGAACTTGATATCTCATGCTTGAATGAATGGTCCCTAAACACGAGAGGGAGTGTAATTAATTTCTTATATCTATTTTGTTGTCAGGATTGAGTCTCTTGCATTAATCATTGCACAAATTTAGATGATAATCTCATTCAATTTAGGCATGCTAAGATAGATATGATGAGCTATGAGGTATTGCACTAAGTAGGATGATTAATTTTCTTTATTTTGATTGAGGACAATCAAAGGTTTAAGTTTGGGGGATTACGATATGTGTGTAAAATGACCGATTTATTAATACGTTTTAGTGCTTGTTTGTGTTCATTTTACCCACACATCATATGGTTTTCGTGTGTTTTGTCTTATTTTCGTGTTTTGTTCTGTTGTGTTGGTGTTGTGTAGGGATGGAAGTGAGCATTTTTCATAAAGTTTGACTCATTTTTGGTGAAAAATCGACTCAGATCGTGTCTATGCTTTGAAAATACGAACCCAGATGGAGCATGGGAGTAGCAGTGAGATTTCAGAGCCAAACCCCAGTCTAAACCATTATGGGTTCGGTTGAGATTTGCCTATGTCTGGCAGAAATCGACCGAACCCTTGCTATGCTCGGGCGGGATCTGCCATATAGAGGTAAATCCCGCTCGAGCCCGATCTGTACCGGGCAAGACTTAGGGTCTATCTTTGTGGTTTTTCAGTTTTTAAAGCATCCGTGTCGATCCAATTTCATTCGGGGCGAGATGGAGGTCTGGGAACTTAGTATAAAAAGTGGAAGGACGAATTGAGAATGAACTTTTTGCACTTTTACACACTTTTGGCGGTTATTTCACTCAAAATTACTCTACCCACTTCATCCAACCATCAATTGAGGAGGATCTTCATACAAATATATCCAATTGATGAGGATCATGCAGAATCAAGTGTAGATCAAGACCAAGGATCCAAATTGGGGGAAATTGTAATTTCAGTTCTTTTTGTAATGGCTAACTTTTCTATTTCTTTTCAATTAAACCTAAACAAAGGCATGTCTAGCTAAATCATTGAGGATATTAGTGGAATGAAACATTTAATCGTTTGAAGAGCTTGAAATGTTTGTTTACCTTCATCCACTTGACTGCACTCACTTGAGCTTTTTTCTAAATACACATAGTGTAGGGGGTAACCAACTATGTGTGTGATAGATACCGAGATTGCAGCCAACACGGTGATTGAGGTGTTGTGAGAAGTGTAGATGTGTTAGGAATATAGTTAGACCCCTCTAATGTAAACCAATTCATTATCATAGTTTGATATGTTTTGGTGGATCGATGCTATGGCAACTGAGTATCGAGTCAATTGTAAAAAAGTCTAGTATAGGAATTCATACTGGAGTTGTAATAAATTGAGAAAAAGAAAGGTTCAAGTTTGTTGAAGGAGTCAACAAACTCATCTAATTGCTGAAGATCAGAACGACCAGAGATGCGAAGGAAGCAACGAGAATGCTGAAGGAGGAGCTCTAGCAATCTATGGAGAGATCTGATGCATAACAGCAGTCAGTAGATGACAATGAGCAATCAGCAATTAAGAGAAAGATCACAAAGCCGAATAGCAGACGGATTACAAGTTACGAGAAGAACCAACCAACCAAGAGGATGGAATAATCATCATTGTTGGTTCCAAATCAGAGTCCTTGCTAAACAACACTAAGCAAAAGCAGCAGAATAATAGAGTGTTAGATTGCTTCAAATATACTCTAGCAACTTGAGGTTGCTAGGTTTTAAATCAATGAATATAAAGCAATAAAATAGTAAGCAATAACACAAGGGTTTATATTGGTTCGATCCTAAAAGATCTATGTCCACTCCTCAGTCGAACACTGATAATTCACTAAAAAGATATTATCAAGTACAAGGCGTCGCCTATCTCCTGTAGTAGGTGGTGAGCTTTCGACCCAGCGACTGAAGGGATTCATGAACTGAATCACGAAGTTCGTTTGCCAAGGATCGTTAATTGGAATATCAAAATAAATTTCTATGCCTATGATTAATCCTAGCATGCTCCTATATTATTATGCATAAGAAGGTTTATGCGGAATACCTGGATTGATGAACTCTGAAGAACGAGTGCACGGAGATTCCTCTTGATCTTTCCCACGCACAAAGATTTAATTTCCTAACAGATTGAGGAAATAAAACTATGAAAATAATAATAATATTTTCGAAAATAAGGAGAGAGAGAAGAAGAAATCCTCCTGATTTGATCTTATGATCTGTATCCCAACTCGATCTGAAAATCTGGTGAAGATTCTCTATCAGATCCCTTGCCTGGTTGAGAAGCAGAATTTCCTCCTCGTTCTCAGATCTTAGTCGATCAGCACAGCTCCAAAAACCTGGTTTGCTGTGTGCAACTTATGATCGTTTAGTGTATTGAGATCTGAGGAATTGAGGCCTATTTATAGGAAATTACTGGACTCCTATTGGGCTTGAGTTTCATGGGCCAGACCATGGACCAGAATGCAAATAGCAAATAAGGCTTATCAATTAATTAATTCCCATATTCAACCCAGAATATAATTAATTAATTAATAATGATTCATTCCACCAGAAAATCAATACTGTCCTACCTATTTGCTACCACGTTTTGAGGTACGGGTTGCATGGGCTCGGTATATCCCCACATTTAAGGTTACAGACATTCGTTAATTAATTTAAGCTCTGACAAGCTATTTAATTAATTAACATCTTATATTCCTAAATCAATCCACTCAAACCTTTTCACTTATGCTTGAACTTAATCAGGGAATGTCACCATCCTATACAGGATGTGGTTACCTAGTTCCAATACCAGACAGTCATATACAAACTGCTATTACCCAGGATACAGATATACAAGCTCAACTAGAGCTTTTCACTGCAACTCAAAGTAATACACAATCTGCATATACTTCTGTACCTTCATTTAGGTATAGGATCTCGTCAAGCCATAGAGATCTAGATTCTTTTATTGTCAGATAAAATTATCGATCTTGACTTAGGTCCTTATGAATGTGTGCCCCACACCAGCATACCAAGCCATCCAAGATAAGATGCTTATTACTGCGTATGCTGCATCCTACATCGACAGTTTATCCTGGAACTGTCTCAACTGTGATAACTGTTTATATCTCGCTAGGTCAAACGATCTATACGATCTTCCGTGATTTTCTACACACCGTATGATCTCCCTATCGACGAGATAAGAGGATAATTGCGTTTGCAACACATGTTTGTTAATTCAGACAGGAGATGAACATACAACATTTATGATTCCTAGTATATTAACCAATCGACCTTGTACATAATATACCAATCATAATGCTTTCAGTATACTAAAAGCAATGCGTCTAAACTAATACTCAAAGCAATGCGTCTAAACTAATCTAGCTATTACATCAAACATTCTACGTGGTTAGTTTTTCCCTCAGCCCAAGGTTACGTACATGCATCTCGTAGACCTTCTGAGGCAGAGCCTTAGTCAATGGATCCGCTAGATTATTTCTTGTATCAATCTTCTCTACTAGCACATCACCCCTTGCTACGATTTCTCGTATAATATGGTATTTCCTTTCAATGTGTTTTGTTGCTCTGTGAGTTCATAGTTCCTTTGAATTAGCCATAGCTCCCGAATTATCACAGTATATCGTGATTGTCTTGGGCAACTTAGGAATCACGTCCAACTCCAGAAGGAAGTTTCGGAACCATACTGCTTCTTTCGAAGCTTCAGAAGCTGCCACATATGCTGCTTCCCTGGTAGAGTCCGCAATGCACTTCTGCTTTGCAATCCTCCATGATATGGCCCCACCTCCCAATGTAAACACATAGCCAGAGGTGGACTTCTTTTCGTCTCGGTCTGCCTGGAAATTCGAATCAGTATAACCCACAGGGCACAACTCCTCACACTAATAGACAAGACAATAGTCTCTAGTCCTTTTCAGGTATTTGAGTATGTGCTTTACCGCGGTCCAATGCGCCTGTCCAAGGCTATACTGGTATCTCGCTATCATGCCTACAACAAAGCAGATATCTGGCCTCGTACATAGCATTGCGTACATGAGGCTCCTCGTGGCCGATGCATACGGCACGTTCCTCATTTCATCTGAAGGGTAACAAACCTTTCTTGGCAGTTTGCATGTTGAAACAGGCAATCACAGTATCCACATATGATCCTTGAGACAAGGTCAGCATCCTCTTATTGCGCTACCGCAATACTTTTACCCCTAGGATGTATCCTACCTCCCCAAGGTCCTTCATATGAAACTGCTCGGATAACCACCCCTTTATGCCCGACAATACTTCCACATTATCGCCAAATAGGAGAATATAATCTACATAAATTGCAAGGAACACCACGCTTCCGCTGACACATAGACGGTACACGCAACTCTCGTTTGAGCATTGTGAAAATCCATAGGATTTAATCACTTCATCAAAATGCAGATTCCATGACTGTGAAGCTTGTTTAAGTCCATACAGCGACTTCCTTAGCTTCCAGACCAAATGTTCTTCGCCCTTCTGCACATAACCTTCTGGCTATTGCATATAGATGCCCCTACCTTCTTCAAGGTACCCATTTAGAAATGCGGTTTTGACATCCATCTGCCAGATTTCTAGGTCCTTATGTGCTGCTATGGCTAGGAGTATACGAATGGACTTAAGCATGGCTATCGGTGAGAAGGTCTCGTCATAGTCTACACCTTCTTTCTGACTATAACCCTTCGCCACCAGCCTTGCTTTGAAAGCTGTAATTTCACCATTCGCTCCTTTCTTTCTTTTATATACCCATTTGCACCCTATGGCTCTACAACTATCTGGGAAATTAGTTTTCTGGTATACATCCATAACTGTAATGGATTCTATTTCTGAATCCATGGCGATCAGCCATTTGTCTGCATCTTTATCAGATACCGCCTTGTCATATGTCCAGGGATAGGTATCATCTAGTCCGTTTTCCGGGATCAAGTCAGAAGACTCTCCCACGAACATGTACCTTTCGGGTTGGTGGATAACCCTCCCACTGCGACGAGGCATTTGAACCGTATCAGTAGTTGGCACAGTACGCGTTGGTCCCATACCTTGCATTAGTGGCAGTGTTGGTATAGCCTCACCTATTGTAGGTGGATTTACCATCACACTAGGCTTTCCTGATGGAATTGCTTCTTTGTCCTCAAGCTCGTGGAGGACAATTTCACTCTTGGATCTGTGGTTTCTGACATATTCGTCCTCCAAGAAACTCGCGTTGGTACTGACAACAAATTTCTGATTCTAAGGACAATAGAAGTAACCACCTTTCGTTTGCCTGGGATACCTTACAAACAACATCAGCTTACACCTACTTTCTAACTTATCAGGTTCCTTTGTCAGCACATATGCTGGACAACCCCAAACCCTAACTCTGTTCAAACTTGGCTTTCGCACATACTAGAGTTCCAGAGGTGTTTTAGGAACTGATTTAGAAGGTACCAGGTTAAGCAAATAGACCGCTGTCTCCAAGGCATATCCCCAAAACGAAATCGGCAAGCTTGCATAACTCATCATCGACCTGACCATTTCCAAGAGAGTTCTATTTCTTCTTTCCGCTACACCATTTTGTTAAGGGGTTCCTGGTGCAGTCCACTGGGATGTAATCCCGTTATCTAACAAGTACTGCAAGAACTCGTTACTGAGGTATTCACCACCACGATCTGATCGTAGTGTCTTGATAGTCTTACCTAGCTTCTTTTCTACCTCAGTCCTAAACTCTTTGAATTTCTCAAAGCATTCAGACTTATGGTGAAGCAAATAGACATATCCGAATCTTGAGTAATCGTCAATGAATGTGGCGAAGTACTCATAACCTCCACGAGCTTGCGTGGACATTGGTCCACATAAGTCAGAGTGGATCAATTCCAACACATCCTCTGCTCGAGACTGACTTGCCTTAAAAGGCCTGGTCTTCATCTTTCCTTCTATATAAGACTCACAGATTTGATACGGTACAACTTGGAAACAATCCAAGAGCCCATCGCAAGCTTATCTTTTAATCCTCTTTAGATTGATGTGACCATGTCTCAAGTGCTAGAGATATGTTTGATCCTCATCGGAAGAAAACTTTCTCTTTAAATGATTATTATTATTGGATGAGTTTGCATCATTCACGAAAGATTTATGCATACAATCAATGATATAGAGAGAGTCAATCAGTTTGCCATGATAGATAACACAGTTATTACCAATGATAGAAACTCCACTATCAAAAATAACTGAATATCCATCGCGAAATAACTTGGAAACTGAAATTAAGTTCCGCCAAAAATCCGGCACATATAAAACATCTCTCAAAATCAAAACATTGTTATCAAAGCATAAAGTAAAATCTCCAATCGCTACTGCTGAGACTCGCTCTCCGCTGCCCATTAAGATGGTAATCTCGTCATGTATCAGCTGCCTTGTCGGCCTTAACCCCTGCAAAGTATAACAAACATGGTCAGTAGCTCCAGTATCCACTACCCAAGAATGGGTAGAAACCGATGCTAAACATGTTTCCGTTATAAATGCACATGACGTACCTTGTCCACCCGTGCCGAGCACTAGAAAATCTACTTCACTTCGCTTGCGTTTGCATGGCCTGATGACATCTTCTGCTAAATCAGCTTCATCTAACCTTTTAAGCATTTCCTTTGCCTCAGCAACTATCTTGTCAAAAGCTGACAAAGTTGGAGCAAATTCTAATGCCCTAAGGTCAGATTCCTCTCGCATCAGGACTAAGAGCAACTCAGGAAGAGTAAACTCATGCCTAGTGCCGAGGGACTTGATGAAATCATCATAAGAATCAGAGAGAGAGTGCAGGACAATGTTTATTTCTGCCCGCTTACTGACTTGTCCACCTCTCTTTCTGTACTTTCTCATAATTCTCATCATGCTGATAAAATGCAGAAGCAACGAACTCCCATCAGTCATCTTCTTGCAGATCAGGTCCTCTACAAGATTATAATTGATAGTTCGTCTCACCTTCCCATAAACCTTCACAAGGTCCCTCCATATCTCAACAGCAGTTCCGAACTTCATGTACTTGAGCTTTAATTCTCTAGACAGACTCTTCATGATGAGACTGTAGGAACTGAGTCTACAATAGGCGACATGAATCGCCATTTATTAA
>JAPKLW010000506.1:441366-481926 GCA_026898455.1 Plectranthus barbatus
TTATTGCAAGTCATTAATGATTACCAGTATATCAAACATAACGTTTCCTAATATACCAATCATAATGCTTTTATGTATACAATTCCAACAGAGTCTGCGGGCAAACTCATCAGAAGCTACCCATCTGTCATAGAACACTCGCTCATAACCAGTACAGTTCCAATATTTGGGAGTTAGAGTGTCCATGTAAAGTATGTGGGCATGTTTTGCAGTGCAGAGTATTTCCATGAAGCATAACTTCCACTCAGAAAAATTCGGACCAGTTAAAGGGTTTGTTATTAAGAGGTTGACAACGTGAGCAATATACATGTCTGAAAACAATAAATTAAAACAGAAATTGAAACATTATCGCAAACTATTGAAAAAATTAAATATTGAAAGCTTATGATAAAGCAATATTAATGTTTCCTCCAATTTGCCTAAGTATTACTATTGCAAGCCACACATGTGGACGTTTACAAAAAAACACTTAACCAGACTGCATCTTTCAATTCCAGTCCTTTAATTCCAATCCATGTCCGGGTTCCTTAGACTAATGGAATGAATAATTGGAGACTAACTTAAGACCATATTATCCTACAGAGCAGGGACATCACAAATGAGTTACACTCTGGATAACATCTAAGCTAGCTTACCACCAAAGCCAACCCTCCCATATAAGGATCTATTAGAACACACCCGATCCCTATAATAAGGCTGTCTCATTTAATTCAATCCCTAGTGAACTTATGAAAATTCAATACGCAAGCTACACATGTAAACGTTTACGCATGAACTCCCACTTCTCACATGAAATAATTGATTGTTTTAAGAAATCATATCTATTAGAACTTATGAATAATAAATTAAGTAAGCTACACATGTAGACGTTTACCTAATAAATTATCCACTTTCAATAAAGGATCACTTTGTGGAGGTCTTACTAAATTTTGAGCTTAGTAATTTTTAGTTCATAAGGTTCAATTGCACAGATTATTTTATGTAGCCATAATTATAACATTGCTAAAATTCTATCATGCATAGCATGAACCCCGAATTTATAGTTATAATTAATTACATAAAATAAATCACATAGCATGCCTTAAAGCTATAAATAAAAGCTCTAAACGTGCTCCTATTATCTACAACATGCTTGTATGCTGCGCAATTAAATTAAACACGTATATCATGCGAAGACAGATAATAAAATAAATAAAAATGTCCTCGTGGCCCCATGATACGAAATAAAATTAATTCTAACTATTACAAGTTGAAATTAATAATAGAGATCCTCGACTGGGCTCCCACTACTTGGACTGAGATCTGAATTCATTTTCCGAATTTGGGCCTCCAAGATTTGATTTATCAGAACATTGGACAACTGGGCCAGTTAACCAGATCGCGGGCTAGGCGTCTCGCCGTTGCCGTGAGGGCTTCGGAATCGCGCAACATCCATGCACGTATGTGCATGGTTGTAGCCCGCGATCTGCCTCCTCCGGCCGTTGCCCATTTCGCATGCCGCCGCCTCGGCTTGCACCGACCGTTGCCCGAATCGTCGTTCACTCTTCTTCTCCATCATCGGCCTCCATGACTCACCAGAATCGCGCAAGATCGGAATCGGAAGCTCGCCAGAACCACGCAAAAACCTAGGGTTTTTGCGTGTCAGGCCCGCGCCCTAGCCCCCGTCGCCGTCCAGCCCGTGCCCCCGGTGACTGAGCCATCACCGCACCACCTTGCCCCCCAGCCGACGTTGACCGAGGGAGGAGGGGCTGCTGCCGGCGTGCACGCAGGGCCGTGCAGGCCTGCCGCGCGTGCCTGCTCCCCCTCGCTGCGCGCCGCCGTTCCCGATCGGCCTCGCCCGCTCGCCTCACGCCGCTGGTGCCTGGGCTGGGGCCCCCCGCGCTGGCCCTGCCGGCCATGGTCGCACAGCTCGCCCGCAGCATGCATGCGTGCGCGTCCCAAAAAACCATAGGTTTTCTAGCGCCGCCACCGCCGCCTGCTCTGCCGCGCGCCGGTCTGCCGTGCCTCACCATCGACCGTCGTGCATGGCGCCCAGCCATGCCGGTGCCATCGTGTGATGTCGCGTGGTCCTTCGTTCTTCGTGTTCTTCGTTATTCCATTTTAAAGATTTAATTTTTAAATAAAAGATTACATTGAATAAACCTAATTACAATCTAAAAAATCTAAATCTAACCACGGATTTATCTCGTGGGTGAAAAACGAATCCATATAAAAGGGCAGATTAACCCGAGAACCACAAGGACGAAAAACATACAATCAATCCAAAACCATCCATTGCATGCAATCAATAATAATAATAATCATGCATAATCATAGGCAATATTATTTTTCTGATAGATCCAATTAATTAAACCTGGCTCTGATACCAATTGAAGGGATTCGTGAACTGAATCATGAAGTCCGTTTGCCAAGGATCATTAATTGGAATATCAAAATAAATTGCTATGCCTATGATTAATCCTAGCATGCTCCTATATTATTATGCATAAGAAGGTTTATGCGAAATACCTGGATTGATGAACTCTGAAGAACGAGTGCGCGGAGATTCCTCTTGATCTTTCCCACGCACAAAGATTTAATTTCCTAACAGATTAAGGAAATAAATCTATGAAAATAATAATAATATTTTCAAAAATAAGGAGAGAGAGAAGAAGAAAAATCCTCCTGATTTGATCTTATGATCTGTATCCCAACTCGATCTGAAAATCAGGTGAAGATTCTCTATCAGATCCCTTGCCCGGCTGAGAAGTAGAATTTCCTCCTCGTTCTCAGATCTTAGTCGATCACCAGAGCTCCCAAAACCTAGTTTGCTGTGTCCAACTTATGATCTTGAGGTGTATTGAGATCTGAGGAACTGAGGCCAATTTATAGGAAATTACTGGACTCCTATTGGGCTTGAGTTTGATGGGCCAGACCAGGGACCACTATGCAAATAGCAAATAAGGCCTATCAATTAATTAATTCCCATATTCGACCTAGAATATAATTAATTAATTAATATTGATTCATTCCACCAGAGAATCAATACTGTCCTACCTATTTGCTACCACGTTTTGAGGTACGGGTTGCATGGGCTCGGTATATCCCCATATTTAAGGTTACAGACATTCATTAATTAATTTAAGCTCTGACAAGCTATTTAATTAATTAACATCTTATTTTCCTGAATCAATCCACTCAAACCTTTTCACTTATGCTTGAACTTAATCAGCCTGCAGGACTTAGCATAATGAACCTTTTGAGTTGTTCAGGGAATGTCACCATCCTATACTGGATCTGGTTACCTAGTTCAAGTACCAAACAGTCATACACAAACTGCTATTACCAAAGATACAGATATACAAGCTCAACTAGAGCCTTTCACTGCAACTCAAAGTAACACACAATTCGCATATACTTTTGTACCTTCATATAGGCTTAGGATCTCATCAAGCCATAGAGATCTAGATTCTTTTAATGTAAGATAAAAGAATCAATCTCGACTTAGGTCCTTATCAATGTGTGTCCCCACACCAGCATACTAAGCCATCCAAGATAAGATGCTTATTACTGCGTATGCTGCAGCCTACACCGACAGTTTATCCTGGAACTGTCTCAGCTGTGATAACTATTTATATCTCGCTAGGTCAAACGATCCATAAGATATTCCGTGATCTTCTACACACCGTATGATCTCCCTATCGACGAGATAAGAGGATAATTGCATTTGCGACACATGTTTGTTAATTCAGACAGGAGATGAACATACAACATTTATGATTCCAAGTATATTAACCAATCGACCTTGTACATAATATACCAATCATAATGCTTTCAGTATATAAATCCATCAGCGACTACAAGGCTATCCTCCATTACATGGATCTTTCTATCGGCAGCTGCAGCTACGTCAAGGGTGGGACCTTCGTAAAACTTTACTTGCTGCAATGGAAGCCTTTAGAGCTCGTTCCTGAACTTTCGGGGGTTTTTGGCAGTTGCCCGTCAGAGTCAATCTCTTTTCAGAGACATGACTGCTGGATGTTTCCTATGATTGGAAGTTATCCTAATGATTGAAGATTCTTGAGCAAAGTCAAGGAATCTATTGAATGCAGTGTCGGGTATTCAATGTAGTGACACTTGATGTTGAGAGATTTTAAGATTCATCTTAAATGTGGGCTCTCAACTGACTACTCTCCTTTTGCTTTATTCGCTTGTCAAGGGAATCTCTCTTAATTTTGGAGTGTTGTATGAGCGGTTGTAAGAGTAATAATATGAGCAGTAGTTGTCTCTCTATTTGGACTTGTCTTTTATATCTGGAGATTCAAATCTTGAATCCCCATACCCGTTAGACACAACGGTCTTCTTCGTCCAAAAGAGTGACTGCTTTTCCTTACATTCTGACGAGGTACAGTACTTTTCCACCTACTTTGGGAAAGCCTATCGTCCTTGGTTGTACCTTTGTCAGAACGGGTGTATTAGCAGATTTTGTTGAATGATTTTTTTGCTTAACGTTCTCTCGGAGAATGCTGGAACAATCTCCTAAGTACTTTGATCTTTTTGACTGCTGAATCCTTCTAGCAGTCTGCTGGTCTTGATTCTTGATTGTTATAACACTTAGCAGTCTCCTAAGTGTTAGCGAATGCTGACTCCTTCAGCATTATGCTATATTCATTATGTTGACTGCTGAGTAAATACTCATAGCAGCCATTTCTTCTCAGCTCTATGTCTGCTATCTCCTTAGCAGTTGCTTCTGTCTGCTAACTTCTCTAGCAATCGGCATGATTGCTGAGAATGTTTCTAGCATCCAGAATTCTTCGAAGTCTTCGTTTCGATTGTTGAATCCTTCAGCAATCTTCTGCAAGTACTTCCTAATCTATTACAACTCAATATTTTTCCTTAACAGGACATTAAGGCTTTGATTCAACAAAATCTTTACAATTAGATCTAAAGAGGGAATTTACAATACAAATCTAGGAATAATTCCCAACAATCATGAAGAAAAAGGGGTTCAGACCTACAAATGATCTGTTCTGACAAGAGATGGCTAAAAGATAAATGCTACGCCAATCAGAGACGAAGGGATTTGAAGAGTCTCTGCCCACCGCAGAAAAAGGAAACATGCAGATAGGTGAGCATTCCCTTTTAGTCTAACAGATAAGATTCAAACGAGCTATAAGATCTCCTCCTTCATAAATGAAGCATTCCCTCTGATCTACTAGTTGTAAGATAAAGCAAGGATCCAATAATACCTCGATAGAGTGTAGGATTGAAGGTTTTCCTCCTTCATCAAGAGAAATCTTACAGCTCGTGCTTATGGGAATCCTTAGGCTCTTTGTCTTCTCTGGATAATACTTAACAATAAGATATCTCGTATACTTCCTCTGGTGGATAAAGATCCCTTCACTCAATTGTTAAACTTGAAGTCCGAGAAAATATGACATCTTCCTCATTATGCTCATCTGGAAATTACTCTACATGAGCTGTGAAAACTTGTCACACAAGTTCGGATTCTTCGAGCCAAAGATAATGTCATCGACATATATCAGCACGAGTAATATGCTTCCTTCTTCCTTAATGCAGAAGAGGGTCTGATCAATCTTCCCCTTCTTGAAGTCGTTATCCCGAAGAAACTTGGACAAAGTTCCATACCACGTCCTCGGTGCCTGCTTCAAACCATACAAGGCTTTCCTTAGCCTGTAAACTTGGTTTCCCTACTTTTAGCCTGGTGGTTGCTCAACATACACTTCTTCTTTGAGCTCACCATTAAGAAAGACATTCTTCACGTCCATCTGCAGGACTGAGAAGTCATTGTGGGCAGCATATGCGAGAAACAATCTTATTGCTTCCAGTCGGGCTACTGGAGCAAATGTTTCATCATAATCAATCCCTTCGCATTGCCTATATCCCTTGGCAACTAGACGCGCTTTGTTTCGGACGATCGTTCCTGATTTATCCTTCTTGTTCTTGAAGACCCACTTCGTCCCAATAACGCTTTGATGCTCGGGTCTGTCCACAAGATCCCATACATGATTACGCGTGAACTCAGCAAGCTCCTCCTGCATAGCATTCACCCAATTTACAGATTGTTGAGCATCTTCTATCTTCGTAGGCTCTTCATGCGATATGTAGCACGCCAGCATCGCATTGCCATGTTGCGTCCTTATCGGATCATTAACGTCATGAATGATAACATCTAAGGGATGATAACGCAACTATTTTGGTTTTGGGTTGCTGGGGTTGCATTGCTAGCATTGCCTGCTGGAATGTTGTCTGCTAGACCATCCTCCTCAACAATCTCTTGAGGTTCAGCATTTTGTACCTCAGCATTCGGAATCTAAGCATTTGGGGTTTCAGCAGTTGGTATCTCAGCAACTGGAATTTTAGCAACTTCCTTGGCGATATCCTCAGCAACGCCCAATCTTCCTTCAGCAATCTGTCCTGGATTTGGGATTTCTTCATCTTATTCATCGATCGATCCCAAAATCTCCAAATTATCATTAAGATAAATTTGGTTGGGGGCCTCAGCATGATCATTAGCATCATCGGCCGGTTCAGCAGTTTGATCACTTGCTGAACGCACATGTGTTGGATTACAATCACTCATCGACTTAGTCGGATCAATCTTCATGTTTTCGAAATAATTTAAGATAAATTGACCATGGACATCATTAGTCTCGTGATTGACATCCTAGCTCTCTTTAAGAATCCTGCGCACTAGAGTAGAATCATCAAAAATAACATTGCATGTTATTTCCACAACTTGAGTCGTCTTGTTTAACACTCTATAGCCTTTGTGAGAAGGATGTCCATATCCAAGGAACACACCTTCATCGGACTTAGGCGAAAAAGTGTTAAGTTTCGACTTCCCATTGTTATGAATATAACATGTCGACTTCCCTTTGGCAGTTTTTGCTATTTTTACCCAATACTCAAATTAGGCACGAAATTACATCTCTTTTTCTCTGTTTTTGCTGAATACATTGGAGTTTTTCAAGACATTGAAGGTTCCTATTTTATTTGTAAGTCAATTAATAATATGTTTGCTTTAATTCTAGTCATGTTTTGTGGCTAGAACCCTAAACAGGTTCTAGGGTTATGATTTCTTTTCTGATGCATGTCTAATTGATATCAACTCATATAGCATGGATTAATTCTCTGATTTAATTTTATAATATAGATTAAAAGAAGGACCGAGAGGTGAATTGAGATCTAGGTTTATAGTTAATAATTGATGGATCGAGAGATGAAAATTATTAACAGGAAGAGAGAATTTATTGTGTTTGTTTTCTGTCTCAAAAGGAAGAAACCTACATAGGAATAATAAGATAATTATGAGATTAATTAATTTGGTGTTTTTGAGACCGAGAGGAGATAGTCACTAATTAATAATCTAAGATTTAATTGTCTGACCAAGAAATTTAATCCACAAAAATCTATGTTTTCCTCATTGCTGAGTTGATTGATATTTACATGTTGATGATTAGGATATCTGCCCTAGGATCTCTGTTTCTCTTTATTGTTTCCAAAACTCTTTACTTTCTTGCAGTTGTTATTTTTAAATTCACAAACAACAATCTCTTCTCAAATTTGGATTCCTCAAACAGAGAATCGATAAACTGTGTCCAGTACATGAGAAAATTTCATCGCACTATCCCTGTGGGTTCGACATTCCTTTGGGTCTATAAATTTATTTGCTGCTGTATTTTTACAGCTATCATCGATCGATGCTGATTGGCGTCTGTCGACGCGGCTTCTCGTCCCTTCTGCGCGGTCTCACGGTTTTGGCCATAACTTCCTCCTCCGAACTCCGATTGACCTGATTCCAGTTGCGTTGGAGAGCTAACTCAAAGCATCATCCATTTCCATGCGCCAATAGCCCGAATTCCTCTTGTGGAAAAACTCTTCACTGCTTCTCTTACACTTCAGTGCTTTCGGAACGGTTTTCTCGTGAGTTTAGGCCTAAAAACCTGCATAAATATCAAAACACACCAAAAACCACCTAATATTGACATCATGCATAAAATATAAATATAAACTCAATAATTCTACATAAAATAGTAGGAAAATTATATAGATAAGTGAGTGAAATAATGAGCTTATCAAATCCCCCAAACTTGAACGTTTGATTGTCCTCAATCAATAGGCAAGAAAGAAATCAAAAGATCAAGTGGTTAAAGTGCAATGCCTCACAAGATTCATCACAGTCAAGAACCAAGAATCCACTACCCACAAGCAATTTGAAAGAGACAGAAAATTCATCAACCGTGGAAGAACTCACAGGAAGTGTATCGCTCAACTCTCAAGTGTTTAAGGTAAAGATGAAAGCACTCAAAAACTTGTATGAAGAAATTTCTACCATAGGCTTGCAAATTGTCTAATATCTCCACTGCTAAAATGTGCACACAAGTCTAGAATCAAAAAGGACTTTTGAAAGGTTGTAACGTAGGCTTTTTCTGATAAGGTAGGGAAATATGGCCAAGTGACTAAATCAATTGAGTTCATGACTCTCAACATCTCCAACCACTATCTATAATCATCCACCTTATATCCTCATATACATCAACAAACTCCATTTTTTTTTTAGCTCATATTGAATCTCATATGCTCTTTTCGTTAATTTTGTATTCTTTTGTTTTCAGAGAGCTTATGAGAATTATAATTATTTCTAGAGCTTCTCAAACATACATCTTTTCACCACTAATTTATCATGTCTTATCACGAATTCACCAATCAACCCCATACATACCACAACTCAGGACATGAGTGAGACAATACTTTTCTTAATCTCATAGACAAGGAAAGAAAAATTGTACAGTCTCAAAGTGGCTAACTAGGGAAAAATTTATTGTGAAGGGACAGTGTTTAGGATATTGGGTTAACAAAGATGGCCTAAGATCATTTTCTCAACTTGTGCACACTATGCAGTCTCAACGCATAAAATAGGCAAGTTCTAGAGAAATCAAAACACACATGTGAATCTCACATCAAATGAAATAAAAGCTCAAATTCTCACATAAGGATTCAAAAATTTTCTTCCACAGTCAATTTCAAATCAGCTCAATCATCATGCAAGTATAAGTGTCAAATCAGTCCTATCATGCGGTATTCTACATTCATAGGCATCTAACCACAATCTCAATCAATTCAATACTCAACCCTCAATCAATTCTAATCTCACAATCTCGTACAGGTTATTTTCAAAACTCAAAATTTTTCCCCACAAAATAGCATAAAATTAAAAATTAAAATTCAAGGTAAAAATTTAAAGACGGAAAGCATAATAAATTAAAGATAGGACGTTCCATCTCTTGTCCACATCCCCCCAAACTTATTTCCAACTCGGAGAGTGGAATAAGTTTGAAAATCCGACAAAAGAGGGAACGATACCTGGTAGTTGATCTCAGACATCAACTTTTTTATCCCCCGGAGTCTTCAATCACCATCAGGGAGGTCGGGTCCAGGAATGTCCTTTCGCGACCTCCTTTCCATCCTTGTTCTTGATAACTTGCATCCCCCATTTCTTGGTGTCTTTCAATGTCCCCCCAATGGCGGACTTGTACTTCCGTAGAACTCGTAGTAATTTTTTCAACTTCCCATACCTGAGGTGTGCCGGAAGCATCTTGAGTTCCAGAACCAGCGGATCAGAGTTAGATTGCAGCTTTTCCCGATTTGCGTCAGTTGACATGGGTGAAACTGCCGCAATCGCTTTTCTACGTCGCACTGCTTCTGCTGACGAAATCTCCGAGTCTAATTTCCTTCGTGCGTCGATCGACGTGACTGTAGCATCGATCGATGAGGATCCTAAGACTGCTTCGATCGATGTGGCTCCTACGTCGATTGATGTAGGTGCTTTTCCACGTTTTCTATTCTTTTTCTGGCTGCGTCGGCTTGGTAACCGCTTCTGTTTGTTCTCTTTCTCCTGAGTTATTTCTTCAGATACATTCAGCTCCATCGCCAAATCCACAAGCTCATCGTCCGCCTTATCTAAATCTGAAGACAAAAATAAAGAGTGTAGTAAGCAGTTCTCCCGAAGATCCGGATCAGTTTTAAGGGAAGGAAAGGGAGAGGAAATCACCGGATTTGAATAATTGATCATGTGGCACTCTTCCTGGTAGCTCCCTTCATTATGCTTCTGCACTGCTTTGTAGATGGGGAAGGTGACCGACTCGTCATTAACTCGGAATGTCAGTTTGCCGTCTCGAATGTCAATCAATGCTCCAGCAGTCTTCAAGAAAGATATCCCCAAGATAAGCGGGATGTTGTGGTCTTCTTCCATGTCAAGCACCACGAAGTCTGCTCGAATGATGAAGTCCTTTACCTTGACAAGTACATCTTCAATGATGCCTCTTGGGTAAGACACCGATCTGTCAGCCATCTGCAATGATATGGTCGTTGGTTTGATGCTCCCGATCTCTAGTCGCTTGAAGATTGACAGCGGCATTAAGTTGATGGATGCGCCGGAATCGCAAAGGACCTTCCCAAAGGTCTCTCCTCCAGTGATGCAGGGGATCGTGAAGGATCCGGGGTCCCCTCTTTTCAGCAGCATCTTCTTCTGAATAATCGCGCTGCATTCTTCGAACAGGTTGACCCTCTCATGCTCCATGAAGGGTCTTTTCTGAGAGACCATATCCTTCAAAAACTTGAAATACCCCGGTATCTCTCGTAGTGCCTCAATCAGCGGGATGTTGATGTTTACTTTCTTCATGTTCTCAAGAAAGCGTGCATACTTCTCGTTCATCTTTGATTTGGCAAACCGCTGCAGATATGGCAAGGGAGGCTTATACATTGGTAGAGCAGGGGCGGTCGTCGATCAACGAGATTCAACCTCAGTCGACGGATGTTTTGGATCTTCGTCGATCGACGGGGAAGCGTCATCGATGGACGGAGCTTCGCCTGTGACGACTTCTTCTTCTTTCTCGGCTTCTCCTTCATCTCGGGTGTCTGTCCTTGCTTGCTTGGGCCCTTCATAGGTTTTTCCCCCTCTCAGTGTGATGGCATTCACTTGGTTCCTCTGATTCTGGTTCTTGGGGTTCATCTGAGTGTTGCTCGGAAGTTGCCCCGGCTTGTGCTGGGCTCCGAGGGCATCGGCGATCTGGCTGACCTGGGTTTCTATGATTTGTACATGCTTCTGCACCTGGTCCACTTTAGTATTCACGCCTGCAATTTCTTGCTTCAACTTGGCTACAGTAGCAGTAGAGCCTTCCATGAACTTGGCCAAAATCTCCTCGAGATTTGGCTTCTTCTTCTCCACTATTGCTCCTTCTTGTATGGCAAATCCTGGTGGTGGTTGCTCTGCGGCTTGGGGTTTCGCGTAGGAAAATCCAGGATGGTTCCTCGCGTGATTGTAGGTATAGGACTGGTTATTCTGCTTATTGTGTTGCTGGTATCCTCCTCGGTAGTTGTCTTGATAACCGCCCCTTTGAATGAAATTTACCTCAGCATTGCCTTCCTCTGTTGGACCCTGCACTGCTTCAACTGCAGCAACTGTTTTCTCTTGCTTCAGATTAGCAAACTCTTCCCTAAGCTTTTTCAGCTCGGCTGCCAAATCAGGTTGCTCGGCAACTTTTTCCACCACTTTCTCGACCGCCATCACAGGCCGAGTTCGACTTGAGGACCACCGTTGAGTGTTGTTGGCCATCTTTTGGAAGAATTACATGGCCTTCTTTCCGCTTTTTGTCATGATGGTGTCTCCCAGTGTGGTGTCCACCAACTTGGCTGTCTTATCATTGAGCCCTTCATAGAACGCCTCAGCTTGTTCTCCTGGCGGAAAACCATGTCCGGGACAGGCTCTCAACAGCTCTTTGAATCTCTCCCACGTCTCACTGAAGCTCTCGTCAGGCCTTTGAGCGAACCTGATGATTTCTTTTCATCTTTGCCTAATAACATTCGGAGGGAAAAAGTTCCCCAGAAACTCATTCCTCAATTCGGTCCACGTGCCTATGCTTCCTTTGTCCAGTGCGGTGAACCATGATTGTGCCTTATCCCTCAGAGAGAATGCGAACAGACGCATTCGGATGGCACTCTTGCTGACTCCTCCAATTTTGACAGTGTTGCAGAGCATAATGAACTTATCCAAATGCGCATAGGGGTCCTCAGTAGGTCTTCCTCCAAATTGATTTTGTTGCACCATCTGTACCAATCCGGTCTTCAGTTCAAAATTGTTGGCATTGATGCCAATCCTGAAGTTTGTCTCCCTGAACCGAGGTTTATATTTGTTCTGCATGGCTTCCTCTTCTTCCTCATAGTCAGACTCCCATGGAGGATCCTGGTTGTCATCCTATTCAATGTCAGGATTGTCATCAAACAGTGGGTTATGGCGAAGATCCCTTCCATTCGGATTGTTCCTCTCGAGGTCTCTTTCCAGATTGTATTGTTGAATTTGCGCCTCATGGCTTGGACTTCTTGGAGAAGCATAGCCTGCTCCTCTGCAGTTAGCACTGGTGGAGGCGGTGGTACGTTATCTTCCATCGTGTGATTACTTGAGCTTTCCTGAGCACGCTTATTCCTTCGGATCTTTCTGCAAGTGATTTCAATGTCTAGATAGTAATAAAGCGGGTCTTTTCCTCTAGCTCTTGTACTCATGCACTACATGTACATCAAAGGAGGTAGTGAGGTAAAACTAAAAATAAAACGAAACGAACTAAAATTAAAAACGGAAATTCTAAAAAAAAGAACACGGCGTCGATCGACGAGACGTGGCGTCGATCGATGAAAGGAAAACAACTTCGTCGATTGACGAGAGTTAGCGTTGATCGACTTGAAATACGAAAATGCGAGAAAAAATTCAAAATATACGAAAATTACAGCCTAAATCAGTATTTCAATCACAGATTTAATTGTAAGATTAATTCTATTCACTCCCCGGCAACGGCGCCAATTTGATCACTGTAATTTCTACAGATTAATTATAGAAATAGTGGGAAATAAATTTGTAAACCCTAAGGTTATCGATCCAGGGGAATGAAGCAACGAAAAATCCTAAATACTAAATCAGACGTTCTTAAAATACTGGTTAGGAAAAGCAATTGAAAAGTTTTGGTTGTTTTGAAAATTGTAATACTTGCTAATGAAAATTAAACAGGAAATTAAAAGGCTTTTGGATTCAAATAAGAGAAGCACAGATTCCAGGGATATCTACCTATCAAGTATGACATGGATGAATGAATCGATTAATTCCCAATTTTAATTCCTCTTCGTAGTGAAACATCAGAAAAGTATTACGAACTTCTTTGTTGGACAATTCGTAAAGTAGATTAATTAATTACCTATCTCCGCTCGGTCTCAAGATAAATTAACTAACTCCAAAGATCTAAAGATTTATTCCTACAATCAATCTCCTTCAGTTACGACAAGAAATCAGATTATATTGTGAAAATCTCTTTCGATTGAAAACTATCACAGTTACGTCTCAAGTAATCAACTAGATAATCCTAAGATGTGGCCAACAAATCAAGATTATGAATAAGCACAGATTTCACAAACTACGAAGGGAAAGGGAAAATAATTCAATTAAACAAACATGTATACATTGATAATTCGAAACCCTAGAATCTGAGGAAGAGATTAGTTACACATATTCAGAGGAATATTTATCATAGAAAAATACAACCTGAATTGCATAGAAACTTGTATCTGAATGTCTTCCCACAAACTTCTGTCTTCAAACATAAACTCTAAAATTCTTGGAAATCTCTCTAAAAACTGAAATCTGAAATGAAGTATGTTAAAAAGGTCAAAAGGTACTCTCAAAATTGACTTTATTAGGATATTTTTAGAGGTGGGGGTGTAACCTATCAATTATAGGGCTAAAGATATGAATAAATCCGATTTTTATCAGATTTTCGCTCCAGCAGAGAGGCTCGCGTCGATCGTGGCTGATCCACGTCGATCGACGAGGCTTCCTGGTCTCTGTCGATCGATGCTGATTGGCGTCTGTCGACGCGGCTTCTCGTCCCTTCTGCGCGGTCTCACGGTTTTGGCCATAACTTCCTCCTCCAAACTCCGATTGACCCGATTCCAGTTGCGTTGGAGAGCTAACTCAAAGCATCATCCATTTCCATGAGCCAATAGCCCGAATTCCTCTTGTGGAAAAACTATTCACTGCTACTCTTACATGTCACTGCTTTCGGAACGGTTTTCTCGTGAGTTTAGGCCTAAAAACCTGCATAAACATCAAAACACACCAAAAACCACCTAATAGTGACATCATGCATAAAATATAAATATAAACTCAATAAGTCTACATAAAATAGTAGGAAAATAATATAGATAAGTGAGTGAAATAATGAGCTTATCATTCACCCAGCAGCAGCAGTTCGCGACTTTACCCTCTTTGCTTCCTCGCAGTGGCAGTGGTGCCGGCTCCGGCCAGCGCAGGTCTCTAAGGATGGGCGACATCGCGTGCCCTGCGCGGCAATTTTCAATGCAGCAGTTGAAAATAGAAGCCGCGATTTGCGACAAGAGCAGGGCAAGCGAGAGCAGCCGCAACCGGCAGTGGTTCTCCAGCCGGCGGTGTCGCGCGAAGTTGCTTGTCATCGCGGGCTGCGGGGCAAATCATTGGCGGCTAGGCTGAAGCAGAGCGGCAGCGGCTAGGGTTTCTGCTTGAGAAGGTGGGCTGAAGCTAGGGTTTGGGTGAGGGCTGGGTCGCGGGCCAGGCAGCCCGATCGGTGGTTTAGGGTTTTGAGGAATTAGGGTTAAAAAAAAACCCTAATTTCTTGTGTGTAAATCCTAGTGTGATGTGGGTTGGCCCAAAATTCAAATATGATTATTTTGAATGGGCCAGATAACCCTGGTTCACAAAATCCTAGCCCAGCAATTCTGTATTCTTCAGCCCAAAGTTGCAGATTTCAAGTTAAAGAGTGGGAGCCCATCTGAAGATCTGTATTTTTTTAAAGACTTTCAATAGATAGGTTTTAAGTTGTAATCACATCAGAGGGGCCACAAAAAATTTTATTTGTTTATTTAATTATTTTCTCGTATGATGTGATTTATTATGTGCGCACTAGTAAATAATAGGAAAGCATGCTACTGCTTTTATTATTTATTTTTAAAGCATGTTGTAGATAATAGGGAAGCATGTTACTGCTTTATTATTTACTGTTCAAAGCGTGCTTTATGTGATTTATTTTATGTATTAAATTATGTCTATAAATTCCGGAATCATGTTGGAAAATATGATGAAATTTTTGATGTGACATAATTTATGGATCATAAAATAATATGTGCGCGTAAGAACCTTTTAAAAGAAAAAGACTAAGCAAGATTTTTTAATTAAAATCAACAAGACCTCCACAATGCGGTCTATTATTAGAAGTGGGCAGTGAAGTGAGTAGACGTCTACACGACCGTAGCCTGCTTACTTTATTTGTTCATAAGTTCTAATAGATGAGATTTCTAAATAAAACTTTTAAACATGGGAGAAGTGGACAGTGAAGTGAGTAGACGTCTACACGACCGTAGCCTGCTTACATTATTTGTTCATAAGTTCTCTATGATTGTTTTAAATGAGATAACAAAGGATGTAAGAGGCATGCGTCATGGGTCTAGTACGTATGACATATCATCCTTTTAACTTCCGGAGTTAGAATTGTGGTCAAATGCTTAGATGTTGCCTGAGTACTAACTCATGAATGATGTCCCTACTCAGATAGGTTAAACATGGTCTTAGTTTTATCTCCGATTATTAATTTCATTTGCCGGCGAATACCTGGCATGGATTGAAATTAAAGACTGGAACTTCAAAGAGCAGTCTGGTTGGGTGGTCTGCTGTAAACATCTTTGAAAGGAGCTTGCAGTAGATGCACCTAGGCAATTGGGGGAAACAATTGTATTGGTTTATCAAAAGGTTACAATGCATATTTGTTTCAATGTTCTGCATGTATGTACTTACTTTAATCAATTATTGTTTTCAGATATGTCTATGAATAATGTCATAAATATCTTGGCACAAAATCAATTAACTGGTCCGAATTTCCTGGAATGGAAGTGCAACTTGAATTATATCCTAGTTGCATAGGAACATCAATATGTTCTTAATACTCCGTGTCCAGCTGTCCCCACTGCTGAGTCAACTGATGTGGAGCGGAACCTCTATGACAAGTGGGTCAAGTCTAATAATGTAGTCAAGTGCTAAATGATGACCACTATGTCTAAGGTGCTCCAGCAACAACATCAGCATTATGACAAAGGACCTGAGATTATGGATAGTCTCACAATTACTTCTGGGGAATCGGATAGAGCTGTCAGATTTAAGCTCATGAGAGAGATCGTGAGTTGTAAAATGACTGATGGTAGCTCAGTGAGGGAGCAAGTTGTTTCCATGACTCACCTCATGGATGAACTGACGTTGCATGGAGGAGGTATTAACGGGTAAGCCCAGGTCGATATCATACTCAACTCACTTCCGAAGTCTTTTGAGAACTTTAGGCAGAATGTTGTCATGAGTAAAAATGAGTACACTCTCAATGAGTTACTTAGTGACCACATGGCGGCTGAATCAGTCATGCAACCTGAAAAGGCAGTCTTGGTTTCTTCCGGTAGACACCCTGCTTCATCGAAAGGTGCTAAAGGGGTGATTGGAAAGAAATTCAAGAAGACAGCCTTTGGAAGCATAAGTTCTGGGAAAAAGAAGACTGTGACACCGGGGAAGAAGGGCAAGTGTTTCCGTTGTGGCAAAACTTGTCACTGGAAGAAAGATTGTCTGACCTAGCGGGTTGGACAAGGTACGTCATTAGCATTTGTAACGGAATCATGTTTAGCATTTGTTTCTACCCATTCGTGGGTAGTGAATACTGGAGCTACTGAACATGTTTGCTACACTTTGCAGGGATTCAGGCTGACAAGGCAGCTGATTGATGACGAGGTGACGATCTCCATGTGTAATGTTGCTCGTGTGTCTGCAGTAGCAGTTGGAAATGTTGCATTATGCTTTCAAGACAATGTTTTGATTTTAAGAGATGTTTTGTATGTGCCGGATTTTCGGCGGAACCTTATTTCTGTTTCTTGTTTAATAAATGATGGATTTTCAGTTATTTTTTATAGTTATGTTACTATCAATGGCAATAACGGTGTTATCTGTTGTGGGATACAAAAACACTCTCTTTATATCATAACTTGTTTGCATAAATCTTCCGTGAATGCTGCATATAACTCATTTAATCATAAGAAGAGAAAAATCATCTTCTGATTAGGATCTTACATATCTATGGCATCTGAGACTAGGTCACATCAATCTAAAGAGGATCAAGAGACCCGTGGATGGTGGAACGTTGGATTCAATCCAGGTAGTTCCACATCGAGTTTGTGAATCATGTATAGAGGAAAAGATGACGACCAGACCTTTCAAGGCAAGTCAGTCTCGAGCAAGTGATGTGTTGGAACTGATCCACTCTGATTTATGTGTACCGATGTCAATGCAATCTCGTGGAGGATTTAAGTATTTTGTCACTTTTATTGACGATTACTCGAGATACGGGTATGTTTACTTACTTCACTATAAGTTTGAATGCTATGAGAAATTCAAGGAAATCATGGCGGAAGTAGAGAAGAAGTTAAACAAGATCATTAAGTCATTACGATCTGATCGTGGTGGTGAGTATCTCAGTGACGAGTTCTTGCAGTTTTTATCAGAGCATGGGATTACATCCCAATGGACCGCACCGGGCACTCCTCAGCAGAATGGTGTGGCAGAAAGAAGAAATAGGATTCTTCTTGAAATGGTTAGATATATGATGAGTTATGCGAACTTGCCTGTTTCATTTTAGGGCCACGCGTTACTAACAGCGGTGTACCTGCTGAACCTGGTACCTTCTAAGTTAGTTCCTAAAACACCCTCGGAACTTTGGCATGTGCGAAAGCTCAGTGTGTCAAGATAAGAGTGTGGGGTTGTCCGTAATATGTTTTGTCGAAGGAACCTGATAAGTTAGAAGGTAGGTCCAAGATAATGCTGTTTGTGGAATACCCCAGACAAACGAAAGGTGGTTTTTTCTACTATCCTAAGGAACAGAAGAACGTTGTTAGCACCAACGCAAGATTCTTGGAGGACGAGTTTGTGAAAAACCACAAATCCAAAAGTGATATAATCCTCCAAGAAATTGGAGACAATGATGCGCTTCCATTGGGAAAACCCCGTGGAAGATTGAGTGTACCTCTCGAAGGTATGGAACCAATTGCACGGTCGCCAGTGCAAGGATTTGATCCACAAGTAACAGCACGAACTGCTGACGCAGTACCAGTGCTCCGTCGTAGTGGGAGGGTACCTCACCAACCCGAGCTGTATATGTTCATGGGAGAGTCTTCGGACTTGATCCTGGAAGATGGACTAGATGATACCGACCTATGGACATACGATGAACCAGTAAATGACAAAGATGCGGAAAGATGACATAAAGCCATGGATTCAGAAATTGAATCAATTTCCTCTATGGATGTATACCAGAAGTCTGCGCTACCAAATGGTTTTCGGGCCATAGGTTGCAAATGGGTATACAAACAGAAGAAAGGTTTGAAAGGAGAAATAACAGCTTTTAAAGCCAGGTTGGTGGCGTAGGGTTATAGTAAAAAAGGAGGGCATTGACTCTGATAAGACCTTCTCACCGGTAGCCATGCTCAAATCCATTCGAATTCTTCTATCCATAGCAGCACAAATGGACCTAGAGATCTGGCAGATGGATGTCAAAACTGCATTTTTTAAACGGGTACCTTGAGGAAGGTCGTGACATCAATATGCAGCAGCCAGAGGGTTATGTGAAGGATGGTGAAGAGAATCTTGTCTGGAAGCTAAGGAAGTCCTTGTATGGACTTAAACAAGCTTCACGGTCATGGAACAAAATTTTCGATGATGTGATTAAATCCTATAGATTTTCACAGTGCGAAACCGAAAGTTGTGTATACCGATTATACGTCAGCGGAAGTGTGGTATTCCTTGCACTTTATGTAGATGACATTCTTCTATTCGGCAATGATGTGAAGGTGTTGTAAAACATAAAGAGATGGTTATCCGAACAGTTTTAAATGAAGGACCTAGGAGATGCTGGATACATCCTTGGGATTAAAGTCTTGCGTGATCGCAAGAAGAGGATGTTAAGCTTGTCTCAGGTCGCTTATACTGATACCGTATTTGCCCGTTTTAGCATGCAAAATACTAAGAAATGATTTAGATTTCCAGGCGGATCAGGATGAGAAGAGATCGATCTCGGGCTATGTGTTCATCTTGGGAGGTGGAGCTGTATCATGGAGGAGTGCGAGACAGAAATGTATCGCGGACTCCACCATGGAAGCTGAGTATGTGGCAGCTTTAGAGGCTTCTATAGAAGCAATATGGCTCCGAAACTACCTCCAAGAGTAAGATATTGTTCTTAGTTTGCCCAAGACTATCACGGTATATTGTGATAATGCTGGTGCAGTAGCAAACTCTAAGGAACCAAGAACTCACAAGGCGTCTAAACACATAGAGAGAGAGTACCACATCATACGAGAAATCGTAGCAAGGGGCGATGTGCTAATACATAAGATAAACATTAAGGATAATCTAGCAGATCCATTTACAAAGGGCTTACCTCAGAAGGCATACGAAGGTCTTGTTCTTAGCTTAGGGCTGAGGTAGATGCCGGCCACCTGGTGACCAAATGTAATAGCTAGATTAGAATAGACACATGTTATACTCTTGAAAGTAATGGTATAATGCTTTGAGAATAAGTGGGAAATTTTTGGAATTTTATACATAAAAGCATTATGATTGGTAAATTAGGAAACATTATGTTTGATATACTGGTAATCATTAATGACTTGCAATAAATAACTCCTGTCTGAATTAACAATCATACGGTGCGAACAAACATATCAAGTTATCTCGTCGATAGGGAGATCATACGGTGTGTAAGAGATCACAGAAGATCGTATAGATCGTTCGACCAAGCGAGATATAAACAGTTATCACAGCTGAGACAATTTCTGGTTTGGCTCTCAGTTTAGGCTGCGGAACACAAGTCCATAAGTGGTTTATCTTGAATGCTTTATGTGACCGGTACATCTCAATGTATTGATAGGATCAACAGTGAGATAAACCATTCTACTTGACATATGAATGAGTAAAGATCTCGGTAACTTAGTCGGATCTAAAGTCTATTGAAAGCTGAGGGGCACATTGGTTGACCGTCACTTTGACTTGCTATGGTGGAGAATCTTACATGTACTCGTATATCTGCATCTTGGGTGATGGCAGTTTGTGTGGGGTTTCCTTAGGCTGGATTTAGATAACCATATCCGTTTCAGGATGGTGACATTCCCTGGGAAGCTTACGAGGTTCGTTATGCTAAGTCCTGCAGGCTGAATCATTGATTCAGGCATAAGCGATAGGGGTTGAGTGGTACTACTCAGGAATAATAAGAGATTAATTAATTACAGCTAATTTTCATATGCTAAATTAATTAATGAATGTCAGAAACCTTAAATATGGGGATTAACACGGTCAATGCAACCTGTTCCTAGTAACGTGGTAGTAAAGGGGTAGGTCAGCATTAATTCTATGGTGGGGTGAATTAATGTTTATTAATTAATTATGTTCTGGGTTGAACATTGAATTATTTAATAGGAGGCCCACTTTATTATTTGCATTTTATCCCTGGTCTGGCCCAACACTGCTCAAAGCCCATTAGGGTTTATTAAACCCTAATAGCCCATTCTTCAGATCTATATAAATAGATAAATCTCTCATTTTCCCACATAAGTTTGTAGTTTCAAATCAAAAACCCTAGAGAGATTGAGAGAGAGTGGGCGGCTGTAGATCCGGTAGCGTATCCTCACCAGATTTCCGGATCGAGCAAGGTAACAGATTAGAAGATCAGATCTGTAGGAATACCATCGCTTTGATCGATTCTAGATCCAGATCTACACCATCATCATTGCCATCATCGATCTAGATCTGTAGATCAGTCGCTGGAGTCTCAGGTATTCCTTTGAATCTACAAATTAAATTAAATAGGAGCATGCATAGGGCATTTACTGTTTGTCATGGTATTTATTTTGATATCCATAAATCAAATCCGGAGTTATAATAAATGGCGATTCGTGTCGCCTATTGTAGACTCAGTTCCTACAAACTTTTGAATTGCCGAGTTTTGTGTGTGGTTAATGCATAGGAATTGACAAAAAGCTGTGAGGTTTGAGCCATGATATGGTCATATCTATATTGTTTGTGAGTGGCAAGATTGAGAGTACGAGATCTAGAACTTGCATCTGTTCTCAATCTATTGGCCTGAGTGTGTAACTAGAAAATGATCTTAGGCCATCGATTCTTAGTCCTACCTTTCACACTGGGAGTATAAGATGGTTGTTATCATTAATTTGCCTTTCGTATCTTTTACCCCGTGATTGAGCTTCATTGGTGAATCTTCTTTGATATGATTAGGACCAAGTTGGGGGAAAAGAGTGTATGAGGGGGAATACGGTGATGAGAGTTGGGTTGGGAATTGATTGGATTTGTATTGATGGGAAATGTTGAGGCATGAAAGATATGAAATAAATGATTGGTTTGAATCCTAGAAAATTTGGCACCAACGAAATTTTTGGTGAAAGTATTTGAAAAAGAAAAAAGAGGCATCGACGACATGAATGAATGATTGTGCAATTGAAAAATTATGGAAAAGAAAAGAGAAAAAGAAAAAAAAACAAAAAAAAGTGTGTTGTGAAAGGAAAAAGGCTCGGGGTTTGTAGTGGTTCGAAAATAACAAGTTTGGGGGTTTTGGGAAATTGAGAAGTTTAGTCACTTGGCTCAAAACTACCCACCTTTAAGTCAGCCACGTTACAACCCGTGAAAAGACCTTTTTGATTCTAGAAACTAACTCGTTGTAGTATAGTGGTGAGAATGGATGCAAGCCCATGGAAATCAAGCTTCATATCTTGTGATTGAGTGAATCTCATCGTCCCTAAACACGTGAGGGAGTGCTTTCATTTCTTGTATCCATTTTTTATGAGAGGTTCATGTCTTTAGCATTAACTTTGTCACAAAATTAGGTGATAATCTCGTTTTACTTGAGCATGCTAAGATGATCTTGATGAGCTATGAGGTATTGCACGAGGTAGATTAATGACCTTACTTTGTTTAGATTGAGGACAATCAAAGGTTCAAGTTTGGGGGATTATGATATGTGCGTAAAATGACATATTTTTCGATGTGTGAGCGTGCATGTTTGTGTCGATTTTACTGCCATATCATATGTTTTTGTTTTTCTTTTGTTGTGTATTCGTGTTTTGAATGTTGTAGGATATGTTTTGGGCATAAAACAACAATTTTGGATGAGTTTTGGAGGCGAATCGCCCGAGCTAGGAGTCAAAGTAGGATAGGCTTCGTTCGAGCAGAGCAAAGGAGAGCATTTTGGAGTTCAGAGGCAGCGCTCCGCAGAACTAAGCCTGGCTCAGTCGAGCCATGCTAGACAGAGGGCTCGCTCGGCCGGTCCTGCAGTGCTCGGTCGAGGCAGATTTTCGGAGGATCCGCTCGGTCGAGCCATTTTGGCTCGATAGAGCCAGAGCGGGTTTCGGTAGTTTTGCTGTTTACGAGCCATCCTGGGCGAGCCAACTTTGGCCCGGGCGATCCGAGGCCCTGTTTGCTCATTATAAAAGAGGGAAAACGGTTATTTTCATAACTTTGGATAACCACCTCCTAAATTCTCTCTACGATTCCCATTTCCATCCTTTCCAAAACCTTACCCAAGGTATCAAGGAGCTAATTCATCAATACTTGGAGAAGAATTGAAGATCCAAGGGGGTAGATCAAGACCTAGAAATCCAATTGGGGAAGATTTCACTTTCTACTTATCAATTGTAATGGATTTATTTGATTTCAACTTTGTATTGTTACAATTGAGAGGTAAGTTGCTCTAATTCAATTTGGATGTTGATTTGAACAAGGATGCATGAAGATTAGGTTTGATAATTGTTTGTTTACTTTCTTTTGAGGGATAGAATTTGTTGGTCCCTTATGATCAGATTCGTCGTGGTTACAATAAAGTACACACACGAAGTGCAGCGGAATAGATTGCGTTTACTTGTATTTAGATTATTCTCAACTCTATTTTAGTTAAAGCTTACTTAGGTTACCTTTTTCAGTTATACACTAGCAACTTGGTCACTAGGCTTTAAAACATAATAGCTCGGAAAGCAGTAACAACAAGACAACACACAATTTATAGTGGTTCAATCAAATGATCTATGTCCACTCCTTAGCCGAATCGCTAAGAATTTTACTAGAAAGTATACGGTGTACAAAGAGTTGCCTTTCCTGTTAAGCAATCAGCCGTCGGTAGGTCTGTCTGCTTTATGGCTATCTTCCGATACTCTTGACTTTCCTGGTGTGGCTCCGGCTGAGTCAAGGGCCCACATTCGTAAAACTCGCTTTCACCACTTGCCTGGAAGAGTTTAGAGTTCCCTCCGAACTATCGTGTGTTCTCGGCTTCAATGCCCGCCTTAATCAATTTCTTCACAAGAAACTGACTGCTAGATGTTTTCCTTAAAAAGAAAGTGATCCCAATGATTGAAGATTCTTGAATTACTTCAAGAATCACTCAGAAGAATGTCAGACGTGTAGTGAGACACTCAGAATGTTGAAGGCCTTTTGATATCTCTGGATTATACCTTCCAACTGGACTACTCTCTTGCCTTAATTTGCTTTTTGGAATCTTTCGTATATCGAGTTTTGGTTAGAGAGTGAGCAGCACATGCATCTTCCTTTGACTTGTCTTTTATAGCTGCGTCCTCGAAGTTTGAGCCGGCAGATTCGTTTAGACACAACGGATCTTTCTCCTTAAATGCAGGTAGCTTTTTACTAACTTTTTTGCTTTTGCGCAGGCTTTTCCGTCCTACTTCTGACATGGCTAATCGTCGCGTGTTGGTCAGAATGGCAATGTAGCAGTTGTTCAGGTTTGCTTTGCTGAGCTTCTACTGGTACGGGATGCTTGATCTCTTTCAGCATACTTCTGGACTCAATGCGCCGCAAGCGCTTTGTCTGCTATTTTGACTTTGGTTTGCTAGCATCTTAAACAGCTTAGGACGTGTTTGTGAAATGCTGACTCCTTAGCCTTCTGTGACGTTTGCTGAGATACTTCCAAGCAGCCTATTCTATTACAACTCGATGTTTACCCTATACAGGACATTACATAAGTTGCTAAGCTATGCTAATGCTCAGCAATGATCGACCATCTACTAAGGTTTGATCCAACAAAACCTTTTACAATGAGATCCTAAGGGTAATTCATGAATATTTTCCCAACAATTTCCCCCTTTTTGGTGTGATCAAAGCCTATTAGGGATTGCTGAGACTTAGCTTAGATGTTCTTAAAAAACAAATTATTAAAAGCAAACCATTTAAACATCCCTGGTTCATCTTTCCGGATTCTGATTCGTTGGGTACACAGAAAGTGTATTTCAACTATTCTTCACACTCGGAAAATCAGAATTTAGACAATAAGATTTTGTCATGATTCTGATGATTTCATATATGATTTTGCAATTACAAGTTTAGAGAAATCATTTCAGAATCATGAAAAAAATGATAGATGATAGAGAGTGACCTTAGTTCTGAGCATCTGGTGGAGGTTTTGACTTGTCAAGAGACTCAACTTTCTTTATCGTCATGGCCATTAGTTTCTCCATCTGTTCAATACGTGCTTGTTGGTCTTCTCTCTGTTGTTCTTCTAACTTCATCCTCCGTTCCATCATTGCACGTTCAAATTCTTTTTCTTTCAGCAGCAGCTCAGCTTCCTCTGCTTTTATCCTTGCTTGTTCAGCAATTCTTCTTTCTTCCCCCTCTTTGAGAGCATCCAAAACAGAAGTGGTGAAAGACTTGTGTGCATCAAGATCGACGCTGAGAGTCATCACATTTGTTTGCACTCTAGACACGGTTTCTTCTACATGTGTGATCTTGGTAGCGACTTGACCAACTTGTTGCTGAACTTCTGAAACAGAGGTTTTCACTCCAGAGATTGCTCCTCGGACATCAGCAACCTCTTTCAGGACCTCTTTATTGAATCTGGCTTGCTGGATATCGCGTTGATGTAGGGCGTTATAAAGAATGTTTACAAGAGATTGGAAGCTCACTTGGACTGGTTTGGCGGCAATGGGACTGTCAGAGACAACTATTTCAGTACCGCTTCCTAAAGTAGGAGCTTCACCATCTTCGCTTTCCACTGTAGCAATTGCAGATGCTTGAGCTGCTACTTCAACACTTTGTGTGACAACATCAAGAACCACATTGGTATCTACTTCCATGGACTCACTCACTATATTCTGATCGAGATTTGAGTCATAACCTTGAGTGTCAGAGACTTGAAGTGAGGTTGCGGCTCGAGTGTATTCTTTCTGAAAGTTAATAATTTTGAGATAGTCTTGTCTCCTGGCCTCCTTTTCTTTTTCTTCTGCGATCGCGGCTAGTTCAAGACTTCTAACTCGCAACTTTTCTTCATAAGCAGCTTTTCGCTTCCGATAAGCGATCATTGCAGTCCTTTGTCGTTTGGTTAGTTCCATGTGGGCCAAGGACTTCAAATCTGGAGCAAACTGTGATCTGGGCAGGGTCTGTGATGGAAGAAACTTCCTGTGAGTGCGGATGGCTTGCAATCGAGCAATTACTTGTTGATCAGAATATTGTTTCGTGCAGGAGGGCTGATCCATCCACTCATTTGCCCAGATTTCTTCGGAACGCCAGAAATTAAGACATTTTCTAGCGATAACATCCTTTCCTCAAAACAGAGTTCATGCATGATGTAGTCATAAGTTTTCCATCGTCGAAATTGAGTACCAAGCACTCTTCCTTCCTCTGTTTCTTCGTGAATCTCAACATAGAAGACTATTGCAATGTCCCAATTTACTTCTTGCTCTACGAAGGCTAAGATCTCATCACTCCAATCTCGGAGATCAGCATTCATATCTTCATTAATCGAGACAGCAGCACACCACTGTGCTACTCTTCGTGAGCGAAAGAGTTTGCCAGGTAAACCATCAAATGGAATCCTCTGTTGTTCCTTCCTCAAAGTGGGGTATTTTCGTAGAGTTTTGGCATCGAATACCTCGAAAGATTCCCCCTCAAAATCCGATCCTGATGAGCAGGTGGATGCATCCAGAAATCCAGCAAAGGAGATTTCTTCTTCTATTGCCTCTTCTGCTTGATCTTCATTACTAGCATCGACTGTTGTCTCCTCAGTAGTATGGACTTCTTCAGCAGTATCTGCCATAGTTTTGTCAACTGCAGTAGATTCTTCAGCAGTTGTTTTCATAGAATCGTCAGCTGCAGTAGATTCTTTAGCAGTGTCTTGCCCTGTTTCTTCAGTGATTTGCTCCAATTCAGTCTCAATAGTGTTTTCCTTAGCAACATGCTCTGCAGTAGGCATGTTCGTATCTGCGCTTTCCTTAGAGATTTCTGATGGCCCTGCATCCTTATCTCTGGGATGTATATCACTTGTCTCTGTTCGTGGCGCGTCCTACTCTGAGCTACTACTTTGATAAGATGTAGCAGTGGGTTCGCGAAATTGAACCAATTTGCCTTTGGAGTGTTCCGTGGCTTTGAAAGCGCCAGATTGAATTAGCGTATCTAGCTCTTTATCAGTCATGTCGTCTACTGCAGTTATAATCTTGGTAGTGTTGCTGACTGCAATAGGGTTATCCATCTCTTTTTCTGTCAAAGTAGAGTCTATTATTGTCTTCCCTTTCTTTGCTGCCCTGCTTAACTCGTCATCAGCTTCCTCATTGGGTATTTGACTAGTATTCTCCTTTTGATTTTCTCTTTCTAGATGAGATCTTTTTACTATCTCGAAGTTCAGATCCCTTCCTTCGAATGTGATTCTATCCATCTCCTTTTTGTGTTCTTCTATTTCCTGTGCCTTTAGTTTTTCTGCACGTTTTCTTTTAGCTTCACGTACGCCTTTCAAATGTTCATCAAAACTTTTAGATGATAGGGGTGAATCAGGTACTTTCTCAGTAGTGACAGCGGCTAGCTCAGCAGTTTTGCGTAAGGGCTGACGACTAGACCTTCTGTTTCTGGTGGGAGCAATATCCTTTTGTTGTTCAGAAGAAATTGGAACAACAAGTTGACCAATTACGAGTGGCTGCTGAAGTGCGGCCCTTTGGTCCATAATCTCCTCAATCTGTTCGGTCGGTATCTCTCCGAGAGCTACAATATCATCAAGCTGCTTAAAGCACTGCTCCGTTTCAGCATTCTGAGTTAATACTGCTATTTCCTCAGCAGAGATAGGTGATGCTATCTGCAATACTTGTTTGCCCAAGGAACGTTCGTCTACTTCCTCATCTGAAGTAGGCTTGTCCGCATCCACATTGGATTTACCAGTCAGCTTCTTTGGCTTCTTGAAATCAAGAGGATTGGCTGCTTTTCGTGTGATTGGAATGAAATCAGTGGAGAGCAACTTCACTCCTTGTTCAGTTTTCGATGAAGGCATGACCAATTCCAGAAACTTGCTTATTTTCAACCCAAAATTAACATTTAATGAAAACGTTCCATCCACAGACATGTGGTCGTTCTTCTTGGCGTGCTCTGCCCATCGTTCAAAGAAAAACTCAGCCCAATTTCCCTTTACTTTGTCTGTGAGAGCCATCATTACTGCATATTTCTTAGCAGAAAGTTCAGAATATGATCCGGCATCGCATTGGAACATCTTGATCACCAATTTCGGCAAGAATTTTAAATTCATCCTGTAGGGTGTTAATGGGTGTGGCAGCCCGGAATGTGATCTCATGACCTTTCCTATCCTTCATTACTTCAGGCTTCTTCCATGAATTCCAACGTCTTTCCATCTCAACATAATCCGTTACTTTGTAATGAGATATACGTTCCCCCTTATTTCGAAGACCAAAAGTTTTAGCAAGAACTTGGGCACTTACTTCAATGATACTTCCATAAACACAAGTTTTAAAAGATTTTCCATCTTCACTCATGACTGCTCTAGCATAAAATTCAGAAACCATATGCGGATGAAAATGCATGGGTTCAGCGGAGAAGTATTAACTTACTTGTTCGCTATCGAGAACATCCATTATCCAATCTGGGATATGTTCAGCAGCAAGACATTTATACAGAATGCGATCCTTCATGATTTGAGCCAAACGCCTCTGCTCCTTTGTGTGGCCGGCTTAGGATTTCTTCTGAGCCATCATAAAAAGCTGTCCATACGATATTGAATCATCAACATCTTCTTTCTTTAGAATCCCAGTAAACCCTGGTGCATGCCACATATGTAGAGGTTCTCCATAATTTTGTGGAAAATTGAAGGGAGGTGGTTCATTAGATTCAAAGCGATGGTACTGACAAGTAGATTTCTGGGATGATGAGGCTGTAGAATCTGTGGCCATGTCTGTGAAGGAGAATCTGGAGTAATTTTTCAAATAATACGGAGACTTTAGAATTGGGGATATTGCTCTGACTTTCGAAAAATGAGAAGAAAATGAACAGTGATCAGAGCAAAGGTAGGGTTAATTTTGAATGTGAGATCTAACGGTTGAGGGAAAGTTTGCGAAGTGTTAGATCAACGATTTAGAATAAACGTGTCTTTCCATATAGCTTCCCATGCTCCGAGAAACACTCAAGTGCTTCTGACGTGGTGTCTCCTCAGTTGATGCCGCCATTTGCATGCATTAATTACGCCTTATCGGGTCCCATCAAGTTTGAATTTTGAGTCATCCTGCCTCGATTTCGGATATGTTGCCGTTTCTAAACTAGCAGCCGTTCAAGGATGCTGATAGAGGATGGTCTTTCTCAGCATTCTAATTTTAAGCAACTTCTGAAGATCTGCTGAGTTTATGAGAACTTCTTATTTGAAAATGTGATGATGAGATCCTCGAACCTTTCAATACTCCTTTCTCACTATTGCTGGAAAAAATGATTTGACATCCCATGCATACACGTCGATCCCTTTATTGGCGACATTTCATATTCCAAGAGGTGAATCATTGCGATCTTTAGACAGATTTTTCTCTTTCTTCGCATCATAAATGGGAAATTCTCTATAAATACCTTCGTTTCAGATTATCCAAACATCTCAATTATCCTTCTTTCCTGATTCATACTTTCAATCTTCTTCTCCTCAATAAAGTTAGGTCCCTTTCTTCACTCATGGACTCTCCTCCACGAACCATAGATATCAGACGCAATTTGATTCTGGATGAGCCGGGTCTAGATAGGTATTATATAGATGATTGTGATGCGGCAGTGAAGATCATGTCTTCGTTGCAGTGGGGGGGGCTTTCGCAATTTGTGTGTGCTAATCCTCACCGTTTTCAAGAGGAAGTGTTGAGAGATTTCCTCAGTGATTGCCGTGTGGAACCGAACGCAATCTATGGGGTGTTCCATAATAAGCTTGTCCATTGGACCCCTGACACCTTTGCAGTTGATTTTGGGCTTCCTCGAGGTCCGTTGTCTGTAGAGGACTATCTTGCAGAGGAAGTGGCTCCAGAGTGGCTGGCATGGGAGAAATGGCGTTATTCTCCTCGTTTTGATTTCTGCCCTGATGTTCCTGCCTCTGGCCTCCAGACTTCATATTGGGTTATGTTCCGTATTGCCCACGGAATCGTGCTTGGAGAGGAGCCTTATGACCTCTGTTTCTCAAGATCTGTTTGGCAGGTGATGATGGCCATGGATGATGCTGCCTCTGTTGACTGGGCCGGATACATCTTCAAGAATGTCTGGGAAGCTGTCAAGCTTCATCCGTTCGTGCCTCTGCGGAATGGAATGCAGCTCAGCTGGTTGATGGAGAAGTATTTTCCAAAAATTGCTGACGGTCCATCCAACCTTCAAGGGGCTGATTTCTATCCTTATAAGCCAGTGTCGCCTTTCTGAATGGATTCCGTAGTAGATCTGTATTTCCTCTTTTGTTTGACTGATAGTGCGATGTCCTTCTTTTGTAATGAATATCTGCTTCAAGGCATGTTCCTCTTTTGGTGATGAATATAAGAATATGTCGATCTTCTGATGTTTCTTCATGACAAAATATAGATGTTATCTTTATTCCTTCATAGTTTGCTGAGCAGAAACAATTTATCTGCTGAAGGTTGGTAGGGGCATATCCGTCATTCGCCATTAGCTTAGCAGACTACATATAGTAACATCTCCCAAAGACTGTTGAAAGTAAGAATGAGAATAGCATCTCATTCATCCGCAACACTATCTTGTTCCATCATGCCCAATTTGATGCATAATTCCTTGAATCTTGCCTCTACAAGGGGCTTAGTGAAGATGTCTGCTATTTGATCCTCAGTGCATATTCGCTGAATATCAATATCCTTCTTTTTTTGATGATCACGGATAAAATGATGTCGGATGTCAATGTGTTTTGTCCTGGAATGATGTATTGTATTCTTTGTGATGCACATAGCACTATTGTTATCACAATAGATTGGTACGCATTCAGGAGAGATGTCATAATCTTGAAGTTGTTGTCGAATCCACAGAATTTGCTGACAGCAGCTAGCAGCCGCTACATACTCTGCTTCGGTGGTTGAGGTTGCTACCGAGTGCTGCTTTTTGCTGAACCAGCTGATCAATTTATGACCAAGGAATTGACATGTACCACTGGTGCTTTTCCTGTCGATTTTGCATCCTCCAAAATCAGAATCTGAATAACCACTCAGGGCTAGACTGTCGGCTCTTGGAGACCAAATTCCTAAGCCTTCTGTGCACTTCAAATAACGGATAATTCACCTCGCTGTGTCTAAATGCATTTTGTTCGGTTGGGATTGATATCTGGCACATAGTCCCACAGCATATGATATATCGGGTCTGCTAGTTGTAAGATATAGCAGAGATCCGATGATTCCTCGATATAAGGTAGGATTCACTGCTTCTCCTTCTTTTTCTAGATCTGCCATACACGCATTGCTTATGGGTATCCTTAAGCTCTTGGATTTCTCTGGACAGTATTTAGCAATGAGATATCGCGTGTATTTCTTTTGATGAATGAAAATTCCTTCATTTGATTGTTGAACTTGAAGTCCAAGAAAATAGGACATTCTTCCCATCATACTCATTTGAAAATTACTCATCATTAACTTGGAGAATTTGTCACAGAGAGCTCGATTCTTCGAGCCAAAGATGATGTCATCAACGTAGATTTGCACAAGTAGAATACTTCCTTCGTCCTTAATGCGAAAGAGTGTTTGATCAATCCGTCCCTTTTTGAAGCCATTGTCGAGTAAAAACTTAGATAAAGTTCCATACCAAGCTCGAGGTTCTTGCTTCAGTCCATACAAGGCTTTCCTTAGTTTATAGACCTGATTTCCATTCCCAAAACCTGGAGGCTGCTCAACGTAGACCTCCTCCTTGAGTTCACCATTAAGGAATGCACTTTTGACGTCCATTTGCATGACCGAGAATTCATGATGTGCTGCATAAGCAAGAAATAATCTGATTGCTTCCAATCTTGCTACAGGAGCGAATGTCTCATCATAGACGATGCCTTCACACTGTTTGTATCCTTTGGCTACAAGGCGTGCTTTATTTCTTACCACCAAGCCTGATTTGTTCTTCTTGTTCTTGAATACCTATTTGGTGCCTATGACATTCTGATGTTTTGGTCTATCCACCAGATCCCATACATGGTTACGAGAGAATTCAGCAAGCTCCTCTTGCATAGCATTTACCCAGTCTGGATCACGTAGTGCATCCTCAACTTTAGTTGGTTCTTCACTTGATAGATAGCATGAAAACATTGCAGATCCTTGTCTGGTCAGAACTGGATCATTGATATCTCCAAGAACATTTTCTAGTGGATGTGCACGCAGCCATGCTGGTCTGATTGGTTCTCCAGCAATTCTTTCTCCTCCGAGATTATTGGTATGTTCTGCATTGTCCGCTTCATTCTCAGCATCTCGTGCGTTGTGAGTTTGATCTTCAGCATCAGGAATTTCTTCAGCAACCGGGACTTCTGCTATAGGAACGTCATAGTCTTGACCTTCTCTTGCAGTGGAATTCTCAGCATTTGGTGTCTCAGCAGGTGGTATCTCAGCAGCTCCTCTGCCAAGATCTTCAGTAGCATTGATTTCCTCAGCGATGGGGGTAGGATTAGAGGTTACCTCGTCTGAATCATCTAGCGGATTAAAGATATCCTTTTGGGGATTGGCCTCAGCATGATCATTAGCATCACTGGCCTGGTCCGCTGGACTCGTCTGAACAGGATTACATTCATTCATAGACTTAGTTTGATCAAATCGTAAGTGTTCAAGGTAATTCAAGATCGATTGACCATTGACATTATTAGTCTCATGATTGTCATCCTTTGTCTCATTGATGGCTCTGCGCACTAAAGTAGATTCATAAAAAATAACATTGCATGTTATTTCCACAATTCCGGTAGTCTTATTTAACACTCTATAACCTTTGTGAGTGGGGTGACCGTATCCGAGAAGTACACCCTCATCCGACTTTGGCGAAAAAGTGTTAAGTTTTGATTTTCCGTTGTTATGGATATAACACGTTGCACCAAAAGCACGTAAATAATCTAAATTAGTCTTACGACCGTTATATACTTCATAGGGAGTTTTGTTGAATCGGCTGTTGATCGAGCTCCTGTTCTGCGTATAGCAGGCAGTCATCACTGCTTCGCCCCAAAATTTAGCAGGTAGGTCGGCATCGGCTAGCATAGATCGCACTGATTCTTTCAGGGTTCGATTCCTCCTTTCTGCTAGACCGTTCTGCTGTGGGGTCCTAGCAATGGATCTCTCATGATTTATACTAGCTTCTGCGCAAAAGTCCATGAGAATGCCGTTGCAGAATTCTGTTCCATTGTCAGATCAAATCCTCTTCACCGTAACTTCTTTACTATTCTGCTCCTTTAGGATTAGCTCGGGTAGAGTGATCTTAACCTCAACTTTGGTTTTCAGTAAGCGAACCCATGTGTACCTGGAATAATCATCAACTACCACAAGAGTATATATGTTTTTACTTATAGAGGGTGGAGTGACTGGTCCAAATAGATCCATATGTAATAATTCTAGGATTATGCTTGAGGTGTTCTTTTCTGGGTTGGAATGAAATGAGGCTTTGGTCTGATTTCCTTGTTGGCATGCCTTGCATATGCCTCTTATGCCATAACCAAGTGGTTTCCTCTTTTTTTAGTGCTAGAAAGCATGAGTGTTGTTGACCACTTTGCCAATCAACCACATAAAGTCCACCTTTCCGAATTCCTCGAAGCTTTACTTCTCCTATTACATTGTCAGCTATAGAACATCCCGAATGAATGAAAGATACTGTGTACCCGTTTTCGCATAGTTGGCTTATGCTTAGCAGGTTGTGTTTGAGATTGGATACGAGAGCAGCATTAACAATTCTTAGTCCGTTTCGCTCTATGCATCCTTTGCCAAGTACTCTTCCTTTGCTGTTGTCTCCAAACACCACAGATGGGCCATATGTTTTTTGAATATGCACAGAACAACCACTGTCTAGGATCCACTCATTTGACATGCCTGATGTCTTTGCACTTGAATCCTGGTCCTCCTGATTGTTGACTGCTAGGCCCGATTCGAAGGGTTGCTCAGCATCAGCGAATGATTCGCCATCTTCTACGATTTTTGCCATAAAGACCATTAGGGCTTCTTCTTCCTCGTTAGTGGGGTAATATTCTTCTTCGTTGTCAGGAATATCTGGAACTTCTGTCCGTGTCACCAATGCTTTTGTTACAGCTCGTATTGCTCATCTTTCAAATCTCTGACGCAGATGTTCTCTTTCCTCGGGACTCACTTTTGGACAATCATGCTTCAAGTGATCAGGAGACTTGCATTCAAAACATGTTCTTATCCTTTTTTCAGTAGGGTGCTGCATTATCCTCGCTTTTGCTTCCTTTTCGGCTTTTGCTTCCAGAATCATTTTCTGTATCTTCTTCATATGTTCTTCCAACTCGCCTATCTTTTGATCTTCATCGTTGATATTAGAAGTTGATGAAGTCTCCTTGGACGGTGTTGTAGATGCAGGTGTTGACTTTTCCTGGTTATAGAAAGGTTTCCTCGGAGATTTCCATTTGTTTCCATCCTTTTTGACAAAGTAAGCTACGTCTTCTTGAGTTCCAATGCTTGTGGGGTTTGGATATATAACGACAGCTTCGTTTTTCTTTGACTGCTGAATGATGAATTCATGCGACTTTAGTTGAGAGAAAACTTCAGCGGTCGTCATATTGTTGAGATCTTTTTCACTCATGATTGTCATCTTGACAAACCAATCACTTTTGGGGTAAAGCTTGGATATAATTTTGTTATTCATTTCCCCTTTGTCATATGACTTGCCAAACATTTTTGAGTTCTGCGATGATAGTGTTGAATCTTTCTTCCATCTCCTGAATTGTTTCTCCTGGAATCATAGCGAAGGATTAGTACTTGTCCACAGCGACTTGTAGCTTGTTTCGCTTCATTTGTTCTGTTTCCTGAGAGACTTCGCACACATAATCCCACATCTCTTTTGCGGTATTGTAATCTAGAGCTTTATTGGACATTAGCGGAGGTAGACATTCCATGATTAGTTTCAAGGCGATAAACTCCAACTGGCCTCTCTTTTTGTCTTCAAGAGTCCATTCCTCGTAGGGTTTATTCACCATCTCAGGTCTGGGTTGGCTACCAGCGGGTCCAGGGGGTGCAGTGTTGACCTTCATGATTTCTATAGGACCAACTGTTAGAATGTCCCTCATCTCTGGATGTATGCTCTGCAGCTGGATCATGGCCTTCTTTTTCCATGTTTCAAATCAATCCTTGTTGTACTTTGGAAGAGCGTGATTCGTCATCGGATAATTCTCGTCTTTACCTGAGATATGTAAAACACAGATACTAGAGACGCAAGGAAAGACTAGGATCTAGGTCCTAAGCGACTCAGAAGCAATCAGTTTTTCAACCTCCTGCTCTGATACCACTTGTTGGTCCCTTATAATCAGAGTCGTCGTGGTTACAATAAAGTACACACACGAAGTGCAGCGGAATAGATTGCATTTACATTTATTTAGATTATTCTCAACTCTATTTTAGTTAGAGTTTACTTAGGTTACCTTTTTCAGTTATACACTAGCAACTTGGTCACTAGGTTTTAAAACATAATAGCTCGGAAAGCAGTAACAACAAGACAACACACTATTTATAGTGGTTCGATCAAATGATCTACGTCCACTCCTTAGCCGAATTGCTAAGAATTTTACTAGAAAGTATACGGTGTACAAAGAGTTGCCTTTCCTGTTAAGCAATCAGCCGTCGGTAGGTCTGTCTGCTTTATGGCTATCTTCCGATACTCCGGACTTTCCTGGTGTGGCTTCGGCTGAGTCAAGGGCGCACCTTCGTAAAACTCTGTTTCACCACTTGCTTGGAAGAGTTCAGTGTTCCCTCCAAACTATCATGTGTTCTCAGCTTCAATGCCCGCCTTAATCAATTTCTTCACCGGAAATTAACTGTTGGATGCTTTCCTTAAAAGGAAAGTGATCCCAATGATTGAAGATTCTTGAATCAGTTCAAGAATCACTCAGAAGAATGTCAGACGTGTAGTGAGACACTCAGAATGTTGAAGGCCTTTTGATATCTCTGGATTATACCTTCCAACTGGACTGCTCTCTTGCCTTTTTTTGCTTTTTGGAATGTTTCGTATATCGAGTTTTGGTTAGAGAGTGAGCAGCACCTGCATCTTCCTTTGACTTGCCTTTTATAGTTGTGTCCTCGAAGTTTGAGTCGGCAGATCCGTTTAGACACAATGGATCTTTCTCCTTAAATGCAGGTAGCTTTTTACTAACTTTTCTGCTTTGGCGCAGGCTTTTCCATCCTACTTCTGACATGGATAATCGTCGCGTGTTGGTCAGAATGGCGGTGTAGCAGTTGTTCAGGTTTGCTTTGCTGAGCTTCTACTGGTACGGGATGCTGGATCTCTTTCAGCATACTTCTGGACTCAATGCGCAGCAAGCGTTTTGTCTGCTATTCTGACTTTGGTTTGCTAGCATCTTCAGCAGCTTAGGACGTGTTTGTCAAATGCTGACTCCTTAGCCTTCTGTGATGTTTGCTGAGATACTTCAAAGCAGCCTATTCTATTACAACTCGATGTTTACCCTATACAGGGCATTACATAAGTTGCTAAACTATGCTAATGTTCAGCAATGATCGACCATCTACTAAGGTTTGATCCAACAAAACCTTTTACAATGAGATCCTAAGGGTAATTCATGAATATTTTCCCAACAGAATTGCGCTTGAGCTTGTTCCTTATCTTTTAGGTGTAGGTAATAGCCAACTTTTGAGGTAGTTGATGTGAACGCTGTAGCCAACACGCGGGCTGAATCGTCGTGAAAAGTGTATATTCTTACAATTTTAGTTCCAATCCCTGTGTGGGGCTAGGTCGTAGGGCGATAATTGACGGTCGATTGGGAGTTATCTATGGGTTAATAATGTAGTTGTTTGCAATTCCTAGTGTCATCTTCTTTTCAACGGATCCAATACTGTTCTTAATGCAAAGTCACTGGCATCACACATGAGTACAAAGTGCTCATTTCCATCTGGATAGGTAAGAATTGGAGCAGACATAAACGCCTTCTTCAGCAGCTCAAAGGCCTTCACACAAGTATACATCAAAAACCAAATATACATCTTTTTCCAACAAGTTACAGAGCGGTCCAGAAATCTTGGAGAAGTCCTGGATGAATCTACTGTAGAATCCAGCATAGCCAAGAAAACTCTGAACTCTATTCACGTTCAGTGGTGGCGGCATCTTCTCAATCGCTACTATCTTGCCTTTATCCTCTTCGAGACCTCAGATTACACTTGGTGTCCTAGCATGATCCCTTCCTTGACCATGAAGTGGAACTTTTCCCAATTCAAGCACAGGTTGGTCTCACCACATCTCTCCGTCACGGTAGCTAAATTTTGCACACACACATCAAAAGAACTACCAAAGCTAGAGAAATCATCCATTAAAACCTATATTTTATTTTCATGTTAATCATGAAAAACAACTATCTTACTGTAGGGTTTGAGTCTATGATGGACAACATTAGTTGCCATTAATTAAATTCTTGCCAAGGATCGTTCTAAGGATACCCGGAATAAATTTCAATTAAATAAATCATGCGAACCTATGCATGCTCCTACAAAATTAATTGCAGAGGATGGAATTTAGGAAAACATGATCTTCAATGTTTGACCTACAGATCTCGGAGAATAAAACGATGAAGTAAATTTAGATCTGAGATTGAACGCCGGCGATGGACAGTTGTTCCTACAGATCTGATCTTCTGATATGTTCCCTAGTTCCTTGGAAATCCGGTGAGCATTATCTACCAAGTTGGATCCGAGATCTGGAGAAAACGATCAATTTCTCCCTCTGGATTGTCGCCGCCATTCTCTCTCTTTTTACTCAATATACTGAAATCACTCTCTTTTGATCTGATAGAGAGAAGGCCTATATATAGTGTTAGGGTTTTGAGAAACCCTAACCCTAATGGGCTTAAGCACTTCATGGGCCAGATCAGGGACAAGATGCAAATAATAAAGTGGCCCTTTTTATTAATTAATTCTTCCTTGTTCAACCCATTACATAATTAATTAATAAAACATTGTTTTAACCTTCACCACGGTGACAATGCTGACTCGCCCCTTTATTACCATGTTATTAGGAACGGGTTGCACCAAATTAACATGATCCACATATTTAAGGTTTTAGACATTCATTAATTAATTTGGTTATGACAATCAGCCATAATTAATTAATCTCTTATTTTCTGAGTAATACCACTCACTCCTTTTCAGTTATATCTGAATTAAATAATTCAACCTGCAGGGATTAGCATAATGAACCTTGTGGCACATCCCACTGTTGATCCCATCAATACATAACCATGTACCGACACATCAAGTAGTTATGATAAGCTCACTTATGAACCGATGTGCCGCAGCTTAGACCGACAGCCTATCCAGAGACTGTCCCAATTGTGATACTGTTTATGTCTCGCTAGGTCAAATGACTCATATGATCCTCCATGATCTCCTACACACCATATTGTCATCCCTATAGGCGAGATAATAGGATATTATGGTTCGTTGTATGTTTGTTTCATCAGATAGCGAGCATTGTTATAGCAACACATATATGAAGACCAGTTTACAAAACACTTAATCATATATGCTTTCAGTATACAATCCCAACACATACACCACTGAAAAGTTGCAGGTGCATTATAGGGACCAAAAGGCATTCTCTAGTACACAAAGACTTCACTGGGGTAGGTGAAAGCAGTCTTGTGCTGATCCTCAGGAGCCACTGCAATTTGGTTGTATCTAGAATAACCATCAAGAAAATAGTATTAGTGATAATCTGCAAGTCTTTCAAGCATCTGATCAACTAAGGGTAGAGGGATGTGATATATTCATGTGGCGGTATTCACATCTCGGTAATCGGTGCAAAACCACCATAATGTGAATGGTCTCATCGCTACCTCGTCCCCCTTTCTTTGTACCACCTAAGTTGGCCTCACCCACTGACTATCAGAAATTCATAGATCATCCCGTGATCTAGAAGATTCAATACTTCTTTCTTCACAACCTCTTGCATGGTAGGGTTGAGTCTCCTCTGTGCTTACCTCTTCGACTTCACCTCATCCTCTAGTATAATTCTGTGTTGTAGATGGATGTACTGATTCCTTTGATGTTGCCCATGTCCAACCAATGACTGACATGTGGCCCCTTAAAACTTGTAGCAATTTCTCCAATTCTATCGGGGTATGAAAAACATACCTAAGAAAGCTTACTGTAAATGTGATGGAAGAGGTTTGAGGTATAAAATAGGTGGTTCAGGTCGATTTTGAGCCTCTGCAGCCCGCATGTTAACCGAAGTGGAGGTCGTGTCAGCTGAAACAGAGGCAAACTTCTATTGCTTCCTACGGACTAGTAAGTTAATCGACGTGACAAACATGCCAATCAACATCAAAAGCGTTGATCGAAATTCGTGTTTTTTAGCCATGGTGGTTGTCACCTCATTTCCAGCAAAATAGAGGGACCTTCTTGATTTTTCCTTCCTTTCTCCTCATATTGACTTGGTAGTGGTTTCCTTTTGTTCTCTTTGGCCCGGGGCATCTCCTTGTTCATCTAGCTCTATAATATAGTTCAGAATCTCATCACATGCATCATCTAACTCTGAATAAGAAGATAAAGAATGTTTTAAAACAAATCCAAAAAGTTAGGGTCAGAAAAATAACAAAGAAGAGATAATTGGTTTGAAGTTGTCAATCATGTGGCATTCTTCCTAATAGCTCCCATTTCGTACTTCTGCATAGAATTTTATATGGAGAAGGTCATGGACTAATCATTTACTCTAAATGTTAGCTTTACATCCCGAATGTTTGTCAAACCTCCTTCAGTCCTTAGGAATGGTCTCCCTAGGATAAGTGGGATAGTGTGGTCCTCCTCCATTTCTAAAACATCAAAATTAACAGGTAGAATTAAATCTTTGACCTTTACCAGTACTTCCTCAACAATTTCTCTAGGATATGAGATCGATATGTAAGTCATCTGCAGAGTGATAGTTATTGGCTTGATATCTCCAATCTCCAGTCTTTTGTAAATAGATAACGGCATCAAGATGATACTCGCTCTAGAATCGCCGAGTACCTTTCCTAATGTCTCTCCACCAATCACATAAGAGATTTTGAATGAACCAGGATCTTTCCTTTTTAGAGGAATCTTCTTTTGAATAATGACACCGCTCTCCACAAACAGTCTCACCATCTCGTGCTCCTGTAGTGGTCTCTTATCAAAAACCATGTCCTTCAAAAATTTTATGTATCCAGACATTTCTCTCAGTGCTTCCACAAGTTTAATGTTGATATGCACCTTCTTTATATTATCCAGAAACATGTTTACCTCTCATTTATCTTCTTCATTGAAAAACATTATGGGAACGGCATGTGGGGAAGTATTTCACATGCACATGTGTCGATCTACACATCGGCTTCAGCATCAACAGAAGTTGAGGCTCCATTTTTATCAATATGCAGTATGTCGATCGCAACAGAGGCCTCAGCTACAAATTCCTCCTCATTTTCACTATCTTCCTCAACTCCCAAATTTGCTCCTCTTTGTTCAAGACCCTAATATGACTTACCACCCCTCCAAATTTGCTTTAGGCTGTAATTTTTGTATTTTTGAAAAATTTTCACGTTTTCGTATTGTACGTCGATCGACAAAGACGCCTCGTCGATCGACGAAGTATTTTCCTTCCGTCGATCGACGCGTTTCCCCGTCGGTCGACGTTGTGTTTCTTTTTCAGAATTTCAGTTCGTTTTGTTTTGTTTTCAGTCTTACGTCACTACCTCCTTTGCTGTACAGGTAATGCATGAGTACAAGAGCTCGAGGAAAGGACCCGTTGCATTACTATCCGGACATTGAAGCTGCCTGCAGAAAAATCCGAAGGAACAAGCGTGCTCAGGAAAGTTCGAGTAACCACACAATGGAAGATAACGTACCACCACCTCCACCAATGCTAACTGCAGAGGAGCAGGCTGTGCTTCTCCAAGACATCCAAGCCATGAGAGAGCAAATTCAGCAACTCATTCTGGAAAGGGACAACCCCGACAATGGAGAGGATGGCAA
>JAPKLW010000507.1:0-45219 GCA_026898455.1 Plectranthus barbatus
CTGTATCCCAACTCGATCTGAAAATTTGGTGAAGATTATCTATCAGATCCCTTGCCCGGTTGAGAAGCAGAATTTCCTCCTCGCTCTTAGATCTTGGTCGATCACTTACAGCTCCCAAATACTGGTTTGCTGTGTGCAACTTATGATCTTGTGTGGTGTAGGTGTGTTGAGATCTGAAGAACTGAGGCCCATTTATAGGAAATTCTAGACTCCTACTGGGCTTGAGTTATCATGGGCCAGACCAGGGACCAGAATGCAAATAGCAAATAAGGCCTATCAATTAATTAATTCACATATTCAACCCAGAATATAATTAATTAATTAATATTGATTCATGCCACCAGAGAATCAATACTGTCCTACCTATTTGCTACCACGTTTTGAAGAACGGGTTGCATTGGACTCGGTTTATCCCCATATTTAAGGTTACAGACATTCGTTAATTAATTTAAGCTCTGACAAGCTATTTAATTAATTAACATCTTTAATTCCTGAATCAATCCACTCAAACCTTTTCACTTATGCTTGAACTTAATCAGCCTGCAGGACTTTAGCATAATGAACCTTTTGAGCTGTTCAGGGAATGTCACCATCCTATACTGGATGTGGTTGCCTAGTTCAGATACCAGACAGTCATACATAAATTGCTATCACCCAAGATAACAGATATACAGGTTCAACTAGAACCTTCTCTGCAACTCAAAGTGATAGACAATATATGTACACTTATGTATCTTCATGTAGGCTTAAGATTCCATCGAGTCATAGAGATCTAGATTCTTTTAATGTCAGATAAAAGAATCGATCTCGACTTAGGTCCTCATCAATGTGTGCCCCACACCAGCATACCAAGACATCCAAGATAAGATGCTTATCCGCATATGCTGCAGCCTACACCGACAGTTTATCCTGGAACTGTCTCAGCTGTGATGACTATTTATATCTCGCTAGGTCAAACGATCCATACGATCTTCCGTGATCTTCTACACACCGTATGATCTCCCTATCGACGAGATAAGAGGATAATTGTGTTTGCGACACATGTTTGTTAATTCAGACAGGAGATGAACATACAACAATTATGATTACCAGTATATTAACCAATAAACCTTGTACATAATATACCAATCATAATGCTTTTAGTATATAAATCCATCAAGATGCTGTCGGGCTACTTACACATGCTACAATCGCGTAACCCACACACGATGTATGATATATCTACTTCTTTCGAGAGTTTGTTCAAGCACATGTTTCTCGTGCTTGCTCCTTGCATCGATGCATTTCACAGCTGCATGCGCCCAGTGATCGTTGTACATGGCACACATCTGAAGGGCAAGAATAAGAGAATGTTGTTTGTTGCGATGACGAAAGACGACAATGAGCAGTTATTTCCTCTTGCTATCGGGATTGGACCCATAGAGGATGATGAGTGGTGAAGTCAGAGTCCCGAATATAAAGAGGTCTCCACATCAAGCATCAAGGCCTAGTCCCATCTGGCATACTGCACATCGCAACTAAGACTGCCAGATCAGGGATCACCTCGTACGATCATGCCTGCAAAATAATGTAAATAATTTACAATTCTAGTCTTTTATAAATTAAAAATAAAAATTACAAATAATTACCTCCAACACCCAAACAGGGTCGTATATATGCACTAAGGGCACCTTGTCTGTCCTTGAAGATGTGATCACGACAGACATCTGATGTAGCAATATACTGAAGGACCACGAGCCCCAAGGGAATGCCCTCCACTAGTGATGTCTCTCCACCATTGAATAAATTTAGGGGTCTATGTGTCGCTTCCCATCGAAGCATGTCAGCATACAGTAAACAAAAAGAATCTCATCGATCTTCATGTAATCATCAGCAGAATTTCTGAGAACCAGGCTCGTCTTCATAAAATCAATGTGTAATTAGGCAGGGCTGTGTAGTGAGAATACAAACAACCACCTTCCGGCATGTCATGCACCCCAGCAGGGTCAAAACCTGAACCACCAAACTGCAGTCCGGTCATCAAACAAAACTCCTCAGCACCAAGTCGAATGTTAGTTTCACCAATACAAAACCACAACTCGTTCTCAGCTCCCTCCACCTCAATCTCGTGCGTGATCAGAGCCCACGTAGCACGTATAGTGTTCTTCTTCTACCTAAAAGTGATAAATGGACCGAACGGTCTATCCCTAAATAACTCAAAAGTCTCATCTTCGAAGCTCATCAATCTAATCCGAATATCCTCAAAAATGTCCCGGTCGTAACAATTCATCGACCATGGGACTTTCCCCCACAAACTATGTCTGATCCAGTGCCAAATCTGCAATTAAATAAAATAAAATATTTAAATAAAAGAATAATTAAAAGAATTCTAATCAGAAATTAAAAAAATGGGATCTCGCATTCACAAAAAAATAATTCAGAAAAATAAACACGTGGAGATCACGAAATCGATATCGAGATCTCGTCGTCTCTTTCGTAAGGCGGGGCTCTGTTACAATTGTCGTCGGTGGTGGGAGTGGGAGAAAGAGAGAGAGAGTGGGTGGGGTAACGTTGGTAAGTAGGTAGTAAAGACAAAAATTAATTAATATCTTTCAATTTCAAATATTAAATTCTCTCTCCAATCTTTGGAAATTGTTTATATAACTTATATTTTTAAACTTATTTTTTTTTTCTTATATTTTTTTTGAATAAGTGTACATTAACTTTAAACTCACACACACACTCACACATCCAGATGTCACTCTGTGAGCTCGAATTTGTAACCTCTCAGTCACAGGTAAAGTGCTTTAACCGCTACACCCCGAGTGAAGGGACATATTTTGAAATTTGTGGCTATATAACATGTTGACTTATCCAAAGTGACTATTTAATTTTGCTCTCATTAAAATACTCTATATATATTTGTTAATTATTCTAAATTAAATAAAATTAATATTGACAAAGTATATTGAAAAATAAAGATAAAAAATATAATTTAAGTTGAATTGAGATTATTGATGAGATAAAAAATTAGATAAATTGTGGGTTTGTGAGAAATTAATATTTTATTAAATAGTATTCCCTCCATCCTATAACATTAATCATGTTTTTTTTTTGGCTGTTCCAAACATTAGTCCATTTTTCTAAAATAAAAAAGTAATATACACTCACTAATAAAATATTAATTTCTTTTATCTCTTCTCGCTTCTCGCATTGGTATCTGTGCCAGAATTAAATATGAATAGATTTTCTGTATCAAATGCACGGTGTACAAGAAAGTGACTGCAACACTGGCACGCAGGACTGCTTTGCTCTTACAGCCATTAGATTAAATATTATTTGTCTCTTCATTTAAGCCCCTCATTTCTTGCTCATTGCTTTTATGCCCTTTTTATTTCATTTCTTCAAATTCCCGAATTCAATTTCAATTGGAGTTGCATAACGCATATAATTTATGATTTAAAAAAACAAGAAGAGAGAAATTACCGACAATATTTAGATTTCGGAATTTTATCTATTCATTAAGTTAATTTTTTTCACAATTTAAAGTCACAACATTTTTATAAATAAATTGATTCTAAATTTGTTCCTATCTTGAAATGTATGTAGTTGAATTTTTTATTTATGTTAAATTAGTTATAAATTCAAATAACGATTGGAACATACATTCTCATTTAAATAATGTATTTCTAGACCTTCGCTTGAGGTATAGTGGATAAAACACTTTATCTGTGAATCTGTGACTGGTCACATATTTGAGTTTTCAGGGGACATTTAAGTATGTGAGTGAATATATGTTTAAGATTAGTGTAGACTCAATAAATAAATGGCGAATTTCGTTCTGAAAAACAATCCAAATTTAGCCTAAATAAAATTCATCCAAATAAAGGCCTAAAGGCGGGGACAAATGTTTCACAAAAAGATGAATTGATGTTTTAATTTGTCGTAAATTTGAAGACAACCCTCATTGAAATTGTGTATTCAATTTCTAAAAAAGAAAATTGATTTCCCATTCATTCATCTCGCCATCCTAACCAATAAATCATTATAATTCATTTGTTCAAATATTTCACACATGTAGCATGTTATAATTTATGGTAAACATAAAATTTTATCCAAGATATTTTAAATTCTCGGAATTTTATCCAAAATTTTATTTGTTAGGGAATTTTATCCAGAATAATTTTTTGTTTGAGAATTTTATCCAAAGTTTTATTTCTTAGGGAATTTTATCCAAAATAATTTGAGATTTGAGATTTTTATCCAACTCTAACGAGATTTTTGTACGATGAACCAATCGTAAAATTCCATGTAGTGTTCAACTCATTAATAATCCACGTAGATATTAGTTGAACGTGCGTGAACATTATATAGAATTTAATGGGTGATTTATCATTAAAAAAATTAATATGAATTAAATTGGATAAAATTTCCAAACAAAAATTTCTTTTAGATAAAATTTCAATAAAATTTTAAATAAAATTTCGAGAAATAATTTTTTTTAATAAAATTCCATATTCTCCCCAATCTTAATTATATTCATCGATTTTCATTAAGAAAAAAAAAATTGAAGGCTTGCCGACAACATTTCGTAATTAAAGCCACACACCAACACAGTGCGCCTGCGCCACTGAAACAACACTGCACCCCACCCAATGCTCATTTAATATAACTTTTTGTTTCCCATCACTATATTTTTCTTGCTCCTCCTCACTCTCTTTTAATTTTCTTGTTCTCACCTTCTTCATTTTAGTCCAAGATGGATCCATTCGTAGTGAGATTCTTCTGGGAGAGCGCAGATCTTGAAAAGCCAGATTACGTGTGCGCCATCACACACCAGCTGCATTACTCGCAACTGATTCATAAGATTTTCGAAATCACGAGATGGAATCCCCGCGAGTGGGAGTTGGAGTTGAAGCTGGTCATCTCCAACATACACGGTTGCAATGGCAATGCTTTCCAACTCAGCGACGACACCAGCATGCAGATCTTGTACCACTTCAACGACCAATGGCCCGCAATCTGCGTCACTCGTCGCGCCGTAGCAGCTGCAACTACAAGTAGCGTCGAAATCAAATCCGATGTCGGAAGCATGCCGGATTCGGACTCCGAGGAAGAAGAAGCTGATTATGCTCCGAGGACGTCGGGGCGGTACGTCTACAGCGATATCGGTCACTGGGATCCCGATATGACGGATTTTTTTGACGATATGCCGGTATTTTGGAAAGGCGACATTAACAGCATCAAGGCTGGATTATATTTCGAGTCCAAGGGGGAGCTTCAGTATGCAGTCTCAAAATGGTCTGCTAAACAGGGTATTGAATATAAGATCAAGAAAAACAACGATAAGAAGTGGGAAGTTTTTTGTGCCACCAAAAATGTTCGCTCTGCTCCCGCACAAGATCCTCCGTGCCAATGGAGAGCGCGGGGCGTTTACGATCTCCCTGCTGGGGGTTGGAAACTGAAGGTGTGGGTGGACAGCCACACCTGCTCCAAAAACAACATGGAGCAACAAAGGCGGAACATCACGGCTGAATTGATATCTCATCTAGTCGTTGACCACGTTCATAAAGATGTGGGGTACAAAATTGCCAAAATCCAAGAGAAAGTCCGCCATGCCTACAATGTGGATGTGACTTACAAGAAAGCTTGGCACGGCAGAAGGAAAGCTTGGGAGTCATTGTATGGCGATTGGGAGACAAATATTCGTGACCTACCTGTCTACATTGACTCCTTGGTGCAAAAGAATCCGGGTACAAAGGTGGCGTGGAAATTTGAAAAAGATGAGAAGGATATGGTAAATAGGAAGTTTCGGTATATATTTTGGACATTTGGTCCTTTTGTGAGTGCTTATCATTGCACAATTCCTGTCGTGATGGTAGATGGAATACACCTTCGTGGGTCGTACAAGGGTAAGTTATTGGTAGCAGCCACTAAGAGTGCAAACAATCAAATATTGCCTTTGGCATACGCACTTGTAGATGAGGAGTCCACTCATAGTTGGATATGGTTTTTGAAGCACTTGCGCCTCAATGTTCTCCTACATCGTCCCACATGCATCATATCAGATCAGCATGTGAGTCTTTGTGCTGCTTTAGAAGCACATTTTCAGAAATTCCCTCGATCTGGATGGCATCGATATTGTCTCCGTTACTTTAGTAATAAATTGATGGATAAGTTCAAGATGGAAGGTATCGAAACAGTTTGCACTGAGATTGGCCAAGCCTTGTCAAATGACGAGTATACTAAAGCTTGGGATGATATGCAAAGACTGAACTCCGATGCATGGCAATGGCTTCAACGAAGTCTCGGAGAAAAAATGGACCCTTTATAAGGATGGAGGTCATCGTTGGGGCAACACGATGACAAATATATCTAAGATTCGCAACAATGCTCTCAAAGGTTGTCGATTCTTACCTATTAAAGCCATTATAAATTCCACCCATTTGAAATCTGCAGAAATCTTTTCGACTAACCAGGATGAGATACAAAATTGTGATACATTCCTTTCCCCATATCACCATAGTAGATTTATGAAGATAAGATCGGAGGCCGTCGGTCATGTGACAACGTTATTAGACCATGAAACCTTGGAGTATAAAGTTGAAGCGTGTTCGTCCCATCAAGATCATGGTACAACAATTTTTTCAGTCTACTATGGTGATATGTGTTGTTCATGTGGTGTGTGGCAATCTAAGAGATTTCCTTGCTCTCATGCGATAGCGGTTTGCGTGCAAAGACAGGAGAACCCCAATAACTTGGTGAGTCCATTCTATACCAGAGAAACATGGTCTCAACAATTCTTGGGGTGCTTTCGTTTAGTTCCGTCTAATACATATAAAATGGTGGATGTTGGATGGAAACTTTTGACGAATTACGCACTACTATCTCACCTCAAAAGAAGGGGTGGACCAAGAATGTAGTGCTACTGCTATGTAATATCAACAATCGGTGGTTGGAGAAAAATATATATAACTCCTGTTTCCTATCTTTTAGAGACTAAACTGATTTCATTATGCAAATATCTAAACATTTAATTTTGGCAAAAAAAAAAAAAAAAAAAAACCGCATCAAAATGGACGAAGTTTAATACATTTCACCTTAGTTTTCTAATTTTACTCGTCAATTACAAAATCCTTTCTCTCTCATGAAGTTTAATTAGTTGTGATTTATCATTATTGCTTGTGGTATTAGAATGCGTTAAGTTAAATCATTCCCAACCCAAATATTCACATTGCATTTCCAACATATGGATTATAGACATAATACACTGAATAAAAGACCATTGTTGCACCAAAATAATGTTCAAGTAATTCAAATTCCTTTCAAGAAAAGTCTTTAACAGATTCCATTTTTATAAGATTTGCCCAAAATCTTACAAAAGTAATTTTGTTCTGCTAAAAAAGAATAAAAAAGATACATTTTTTATTTGATCAAGCTTTTTTTTTTTTTTTCTTGATTACTCGATACCTAGACATGAATATCTTTCAGCCAACAAAAAAAGAAAAAGAAATAGTTGAAATGCTTCATTCACAAGAAAAAGGATTGTTGTCCCTCATCGCCCATGTAATTTATATAGCATGGAAGGTAAAAGTTTCTCTAGACTGAATATGAAAATGTAAAAGAAAAAAGAAAAGAGTTTTTTGTGATGATATTATAGTAAATACACTTTAAAATTTTGTGCAAGACTGTTTTGCTGATCTTATTTTGTAAAGCAAATGTAATAAATCAATTTTCTTCTTCAAAGTTGGTAGAGACAAGGGATCAACTTTTATGTTATACTTGTATAACTGACATGCAACTATTCATCAACTAAAAAATAAATACACCCACAACAATGACATGCAATTTCAAGTATAAATCTGGACAATGGGGCCAGATTAAAACATCCGATTTCAAACCACACCAAAACTATAACACATACTTACCTTTATTCACAAACAACTACATACCTGGTCTATACACTGCAACTGGAGTCTAAACATACTTGAACATATATATAAGGCCCCAACAGCCACCAAGCTGTCATCATCTTATAGCCATCGCAGGCCAGCTCGTCGTTCCAAGAGCAGGTCGAGTCAGTGGTACACGTTTCACAACTGAGAATGCAGCTTCGTTCAGACGAGCTGCGCGGCTCATGACTTGGGATACCTTCTGCACAATACAAAACACATGGAATGTATATACATATATATATATATATATATATAGTATACACACAACAAACAAGAATGCACAGGGCCTTTACTTTATGACAAATCATGATAAACAAGCATCTTAATGAATCAAACAAAATATCAATACTTCCTAGATGGCTCCAAGATAAAACTGTGATGTACCTAAACACATGGACTTAACTTCATCAGTTAAGTACTTCTTGTATGCATCAACATTCCAACAAAAGCACTTGTATGAATAAAAAACCCCAGGTTCGGCGGGGTGGGTAATTGCATTTAAAAGGAACTTCAAGCACAAATCCATCAGAATAATGTATATAGCTAACAAGCTAAACACTAGAATATAGCTGAAAAACCCAACTGCAACGTCTCAACAAGATCCACAAACTGGTTTGATATTGTGGGGAAGCACCATAAAACAGACCAAATCAACAATTGCATTCAGAATCACATAAACCAAGACTACAGCAGCTTACATAAGCATATTATAGCATTCAAGTTGTTGAAGTAAGTTATTGGCCAAACCAAACACCCTTTGCAATCAGAAAATTACATCTTTTCAAGTTGCCACATAAAGATATTCAATTCAATTATATAGAAATGGAAGTCAGTGCATAAGCCAGGCAAAAACATTCCACAGATAAGCAGTTTGTAACATAAAAAACTATACATACACACATATAATGATAATCACTCAACAAAAACATAAGGAAATGAGTGGAGACCTTATCATCAACAGCAACCTTAATATGCAGTCCCGTAGTGATCTTCTTCTTCTTCATCTTATACAGCCTGCGCCCCAAAATGACAAACCCCATGACAGCAGCGGCCACAGAGACTGTCCACACCGGGCTCATTCGAAACACGAAGTATCTAAGAAACTCTATTGGCATCTTCCACCACATCACTCCTTTCTTATCAACCCCATCTCTTCTCTCATTCCCATGTCCTAATTTGCTGTTTTCAGACTGCCCCTTTTCCGGCAACTCCAACTCATTGTCCGAATTCGCAGTAGCTTCGGAACCCTCTTCACAATTATATTTTGCAGAATTGGCTTCTATTCTACCCAATTCTTCCACTTGACCTCCCTTTTCATCAACTACTTCCCTAATTCCATGAAAACCCACTTGGATTTTCCGGTTGGCGTGAAAACCCATTTGATCACTAAGTAAGAAATCAGTGAACTTGTTGCGATCTTCAGACCTGTCGCTGCTGGAATCCGACCAGAATTCGGTGAATTCCTTGTTGGCGTAGCGAGTGGGATTCTCGGGATCAATCCAGCTGGGATTATCGGAGACGGCCGACCGGTTATCATCCAAATCCTGCGGCTTGTAGCGGTTGAGAGAGTCCAAGGAGAAATAATCTGGTTGAATTAGGGGTGAAACGGAATCGATCTCGTCGAAGGAGTTGGGCGGGAGCGGCTCGGAATCGGGGCTGTGGTGGAGGAGCTCCCAATCCTGAAAGTTGTCGTATTCATCGCCCATGGATACAATCTTGAAAGTGGGATGGATTTGGAGAGAGAAAAAAGAATGGATTCTTCTTCTGGTTCCAAACTATAGAAAGGATGATGAAGAAGAAGATAGTCTTATTCCAAATCCAATGGATTGGAAAATTAGCAGCCCCACACCATTCATTTTTTTTTGTTTTCCACCGATTTTATTTCAATTTCAATTTTATTATTATTATTATTTTTCTTTTTTACGGCATTTACAAACATCAATTCAACTCCAAACCCATACATGAATTCGAGTAAATTGAATTAAACGTGAATTAGAATATAAATTTTTTAACGACCCAAAATTGAATTAAGGAGATACTGATTAGAAAGTTTGGCTAGGTTAGGATCGGTCTTAAAAAAAAACAGCGTTTCCTCCTTATACAAAATCTTTGTCTAATTATATTATTTAAATTGGAGTATAACCATCTGTTTTCAATTTTTTATAAGATAAAAATAAATATTTAATATACTTTTTACTGTTTAGAAAGTGTGAGATACAAGAAAAATTTAAATATAAAAAACAATTCGTGAATTTGTTGGTTCAATGCCTTTTTAAGTGTTGAAGTTAAGGTTAAATTATTAGAGATAAAATATCCTCAGAATAATTCATAATCTATAAAGTTTTGTATATATACTCAAATTAATGATCAATTAATTATAGTTATACAAAATTAAAAATTGTGAAATATTATGATGTATGCACATCATATTTCAATTTTAGTGTGCTTCTAAGTAAATATATTCAAGAGTTTTACTTATTTTTGTTAAAAAAGAAAAGGTTTACTCATTTCTTAATAGTTTAATAATAAATTATCGTAATTCCATTTATTTTATGGAAATGGAGTGAAAAATTAAAGTTAATTAATTTATGACAATCAGAGCCAACTAGCGTAATTAATTATAGATTAGAAGAAAATTAATCTGAGGGCAGGGATGGTAATACAAAATTTGGTAAATGCAAATGAGCTGCCAAATCAATTAAAAGTTAAAACCGCCACCCATTGGTGCACTTCAGTAGCAGTAGCAGTAGCAGCAGCAGCCGCCGCCGCCGCCGCCGCCGCCGCAGCCATGGCGTTTTCATCATCGTCGTCGTCGCTAATTCCGGCTTCATGTTCTCTAACTACGACTCTCTCTTCTTCCAAACCCAATCTTCACTTTAACAACAACATCTTGATCCGCCATTTCTCTATCCTCCACCGCCCCCATCCCAGGTATCTCTCTCGCACTCGATTACTTTTCGTAGGGATTGGATTGGACTTCACTTGTTCTGTTATTTGGTTTCTCTTTATATCCAATTAATTTCATCCCCCACCCCCGCTACTGGAATGCATGCTCAACATTTGTAATATTGTTTTCATTCCCAGAATAGTTTGTGCTTCCAAGTTACAAGGAACGGACTCGTTCAATTTTAACTCTTCTGCTTCGGTTGCTGCAACTGCAGGTTTGTTTCCTTCTCCACGCTCCTTCAACCTTTTGAATAATTAGAAAGGGAAATAAGGGTACATAATACATGGAAAAAAAAATCCGTAATGGAATTTTAACACTGGTAGCTAAGTTTGTAAACAAACCAAATTATTCCGTTTCAACTCGATTAGTGAAGTTCGTTCATTGAACTCGGCAGCAAGCTCTTTGACTGAAACGAAATATAAAATTATTAAGTTTGTAATAGAGAGATAAATATTAGTAGGTATGAAGAAAATTTGAATTTGATAATGAATATGATATTATTTTTGAAATAAATATATATATTTTTTTCAAAAAGTAATGAATATTTTAAATATAATTTAAATTTAGAAAGTTAATTTAGACTCGATTAAATTGGTGAACTTCAAAGTATAAGCTCAACTTGATAATAAAGAGTCAAACTTAAGCTAGACACTATTTGGCTCTACTCGGTTCCTTTACACCCCTGTAGCTTGCTGATGCATAATAACATTTTTGACGTGTAATTCATCAAACCCAGTCAAATCAATGAGCTATAGATGGGTGCTTTAGTTCCTCAACAGAACAATATTTTGAGTTTTTTCCTTTTGTGGATATAGAGTATGCCATATTTCTTCCTAATGGGAATGATCGGAATATTACCAGTTTCCCAATTAGGCATGTAGAAAGATTTTAATCCTGCTCATTCACCATGATCCTTAGATACTTTGTTGGATGAAGCTGTGGAAAATGCCCAGCTTCAAAAAGGCGACACGTGGTCCATTCATAAATTTGGTGGCACCTGTGTTGGGAATTCTGATAGGATACGAAATGTTGCCAACATTATTGTTATGGATGGCTCACAGAGGAAGTTAGCTGTTGTGTCTGCTATGTCAAAGGTTACAGACATGATGTACGATCTCATAGACAGGGCACAGTCTCGAGATGATTCCTTTGTAACTGCACTTGATATTGTTCTAGAAAAGCACAAATCAACAGCAACTGATTTACTTGATGGGGATGAACTTGCCAATTTCCTAGATCGCTTGTATCTGGACATCAGTAACCTCAAGGCCATGCTACGTGCAATCTTTATTGGTATGTTTACGGCTCTGTAGTGCTGGGAATATTTTACTTTGCACCTATTCATAATTCATGCTTGGATGTTGCATAGTATAGTCTTGAGAATTTGTTTCATGATTGAGAATTGCTGCCTTTTTTTTTTTTTTTTTCCTGTAATGACAACAATTCTTCATGTTCTGCAGCTGGTCATGCAACAGAATCTTTTTCAGATTTTGTTGTTGGACATGGCGAATTGTGGTCAGCTCACTTGCTCTCAGCTGTTGTGAGGAAGGTGATGATCCTTATAGTTTACACCTTTAATTATGTAAATTTTATCAACCTTACAAATTCCATGGATGCATATATTAATATTTATTTCCATTGTTCTTATAGAGTGGGGTAGAATGTATATGTATGGATACCAGAGATGTCCTAGTTGTAAATCCGACTAGTTCTAATCAAGTTGATCCCGATTATCTGGAATCAAGCAGAAGGCTAGAGAAATGGTATTCCCAAAATCCATGTGGCACAATAATTGCAACCGGGTTTATAGCCAGTACACCGCAGAATATTCCCACAACTCTGAAGAGAGATGGAAGTGACTTTTCTGCTGCAATTATGGGTGCTTTATTCAGAGCAGGTCAGGTCACAATTTGGACTGATGTTAATGGCGTGTACAGTGCAGACCCTAGAAAAGGTTTGGTATACTCTTCTGCTACTAGATCACTTAAGCTATAAAACATTTCTTGTGTTTATGATTTTTGTAGAAGCAGTGTCCTCATCATTTGAACAAGGAGAAGGACTGGCATAACGTTTTAATATTATCTTGGTGGTTAAATTGTTTGGCAGTTAGTGAGGCTGTGATATTGAAGACATTGTCCTACCAGGAGGCATGGGAAATGGTAGTCCTTTTCTGATGCATTGTGATTTTAACAAGCTTATTCTTTGATATAATGCTCATCAGGAGTTGCTTTCTAATTTGCAGTCATACTTTGGGGCAAATGTTTTACACCCGCGAACAATTATTCCAGTCATGAAATATGACATTCCAATTATTATAAGAAATATTTTCAATCTTGATGAGCCTGGAACAATGATCTGCCGCCGTGCTGGTCTTGAAAATGAAGATAATGAGCGAGTGGAGTCTCCAGTTAAAGGATTTGCTACCATTGATAACTTGGCCTTAGTTAATGTTGAAGGGTGAGCATTCATTAATAAACAAGTAGAAGTGAGTCGTGTAAAATTTTCTACTCACCCTTTTGACTTCGACTTCCAATTTTTCTTCTACAGAACTGGGATGGCAGGTGTTCCAGGTACTGCTAGTGAGATCTTTAGTGCTGTGAAGGATGTTGGAGCTAATGTGATCATGATATCCCAGGTACTTGCAATTTGCTCTCTTTGATGCATAACGAAGAATATTCTTGGCGTAATTTTGTTGATTTACTGTGCAGGCTAGTAGTGAGCACTCCGTGTGTTTTGCTGTGCCCGAAACAGAAGTAAAGGCTGTAGCTGCTGCTTTGGAGTCTAGGTTTCGCCAGGCACTGGATGCTGGGCGTTTATCTCAGGTAGATTGTTTTCCATGAATATTTGGAACAGTGCATAAATTTGAGGTGAAATGGTTTACAATCTGGTTTACAAAATGTATGAACACCAAGTAGTTACAGATTCACTGTCCAATCATTGAGCAGCTCTCAACATCTCCAAAATAAAATTCACGGGATGCATATCTCCTTTACTACTTTTCTACTGTCTCAGCTTTAATGAAACTCTTGCAGATTGCAGTAGTTCCCAATTGTAGCATCTTGGCAGCAGTTGGCCAGAGAATGGCAAGTACCCCTGGAGTTAGTGCTACTCTGTTCAATGCACTTGCTAAGGTTAGGAAACTTATAGATCTTCTCAAAATGTGTATATGTATATGCATACTGTATTACCACGCGTGTTTCAAATATTATCCTGTAGTGTTGTTGCTTATCAACTTGTCCACTCTACCGATTGTTGTTGTCTAACAATTTGGTGCAAGTAACGTGTGTACTCTTTCTTCTTGTAAAATGGACTCTTAACCACGAAAATAACTATTAGAATGGTGCATTCGTTGCTCAGTAATCATTTGTTTGATAAACTGTTGCAATTTTGTAAGTGCCCCAGTTTTTGTAAAAATATTTATTAAAAATAATAAAAAGGGAACATCACTTTATTAAAATAGACTTTAGAGTTTTTTTTGGTTTTTTTTGGTTTTACAATAAACCTTGTTATTGGAACGTATACATTTTAAATGAAATATATTCGGGATAAATCTCTATATATTATTATTCATCAACTCAAGCCACTTTTTTCTGCAAAGATGACCCATCTATTTTAACCTAGTAAATCAACTTTTTACAGAAATTGGGGCATTACAATATGGTATCAGTAATTCCCTACGGGCTATGTTTCAGTAGACTTGTTAAAAAAGAACTCAAAATTCTATTTTATGTTTATTTTAATGAATTGACATTCAACTTTAATTATTGTTAATTATTTATATTTTTGGAAATTGAGGCGTTATGAGTTCATTGTCTCTTTACAGGCTAATATCAATGTGCGTGCTATAGCTCAAGGTTGCTCTGAGTACAATATTACAGTGGTTGTCAAGAGAGAAGACTGCATAAAGGCTTTGCGGGCTGTGCATTCAAGATTTTATCTGACTAAAACAACTATAGCAATGGGCATTATAGGGCCTGGATTGATTGGTGGAACCTTGCTTGATCAACTCAAAGACCAGGTATGAGATGAATTACATGAGACTATGAGAGTTTTATGGGGAGGCTTTATATAATATCATCACTCTAATACACCTAATGTTAAATTGGCTTTCTATTGTGTTGTGTATTTGATTGCATTCTTTAAGTGGGATGATTATATTCCTGATTAGGTTAGTTTGCTCATATTGCATCTGGATTTTCATGTTTGATATTTTAGTCTCCTTGTTCTACGTTTTAAATTATGAAATATAAAAGACTATAACATACCCTACATTTACATTTAGACCATGAGCTTCTGAATGTCTATCGATTCTCATTGCAGGCAGGTGTTCTCAAAGAAAAATTTAACATTGATCTGCGTGTGATGGGTATCACTGGATCAAGTAATATGGTCTTGAGTGATATGTAAGTTCATTTAACTGAAGGATATTATCAGTATATCCAAATGGCACTTTACTTTGATATTTCTAGATTGGCATGATTTTCTTATGGTTGAAACTTGAAATGGAGCAAACAAATGATTAACATTACTTTTTGTAGATTTTTTTGGATGTGGATTTCATGCAAAGTTGTTATGTGATAAAATTATTTGAGTACCATCCTTTTTAAAGTTTCTTTGTGGAAGTAAATAGTGTGGACAGTGATAGCTTTTGTATGTATGTAACTATGTTAGGAGAGTGCACATATCTTATGATTTCTTTTTACAGTAGTTTATTTCAAAACTCTCTTGTAAGTTGTAACGTACTATACTTTATGGATGAGTGTCTATGTCCTATATTTTTATATAAGAACTTCAATATAGGGTTCATGCCTCTCTTGCAAACATCTTTTTCAAAAAATAAAATAAAAATAGTTGTATGTTCACTCAGCTGATAAAATCCTGAAATTCTGCCCCCCTCATAGTTTTAGCTCCATCAATTTTATACATGACCATTTTCTTTAAGCTAATTATTTTTGTATTGGTATCATTAACTGATGAGTTGCGGGTTCCCCGTATACAACTTATATAGCTTTCCCTATAGCCATTTACTTACAAGCATATCTTTGAGATTTTTAACTGTGCCTTTTTTCCTTAAATTGATCTAGGGGAATTGACTTGTCAATGTGGAGGGATCTTTTGAAGGAGAAAGGCGAAAAGGCTGATATGCAGAAATTTGTCCATAATGTGCATGGGAATCATTTCATCCCAAATACTGTCATAGTCGATTGTACTGCAGATTCTTGTGTCGCGAGCTATTATCATGATTGGCTGCGTCGAGGAATACATGTGGTTACCCCCAATAAGAAAGCCAATTCAGGGCCACTTGAGCAGGTGATAACACCACTAAAACTAATTGACATTCTTTATGATCGAATAGTTTTAACTTGAGCACATCTGTATTACTGTACCCCTTTATCTTTCTGTGCACATGTATGTGGCTTTTTAATAACTAAATTGGACCATTTTCATGATTTTATCGTACTAATGCATATTTCTTAACTGGGATTCAGTATTTGAAGTTGAGAAGTCTTCAAAGGCAATCATATACCCATTACTTCTATGAAGCAACTGTTGGAGCAGGTTTACCTATTATTACCACTCTGCAAGGTCTGCTTGAAACTGGGGACAAAATATTGCGAATTGAAGGCATATTTAGGTATGTGAATGACTGGATATTCACTTCGTGCACATTCTACATTATCATGTAATGCTAATATCTGAATACGTTTTAATCTTGATGGTACTGCTTTAATTTTGTAGCCACTATCTAAATGCATGGTTGTGCGAATTGTTTGCATCTATTTACCTGCCTGTCTGACTTCATGACGTACTCATGCAGTGGGACGCTAAGTTATATATTTAACAATTTTGTGGGTGAGCGAGCTTTTAGTGATGTGGTAAAGGAGGCGAAGGAAGCAGGGTACACCGAACCAGATCCAAGAGATGATTTATCAGGAACAGACGTGGCTAGGAAGGTATGTCCTAAAAAAATTCTGTATTGAATGCGGCTGAACTTAAAAAATACCGTGTTTAGCAGTTAGCAACCATCTTGAGGTGTTTGTTGAGATATAATGGATTTGAATTTCAAATCCACCTATTATACTCATTTTCACTTAAATCTACATTTTATAAATGTTTCAGGTGATAATCCTTGCTAGAGAGTCAGGACTGAAGCTGGAATTGTCAGATATTCCTGTTCAGAGTCTAGTTCCAGAACCATTAAAGGCAAAAACACAAACTGCACTGCACTGCATCACACTCAGACTCGACCCATCTAATGTTGTGTTTCTGATTCTTTAATTCAGGAAAGTTCCTCGGTGGAGAAGTTTCTAGAACAGCTTCCTCAATACGATCAAGACTGGGCAAAGCAAAGAAAGGAGGCTGAAGCTGATGGTGAAGTAAGCATGTTTTGTTTGTTGAAAGCTGAAAAGATATAAGTTAGAAATAGAAATGGTGATGTGGTTTGAAACTTGAATGTGAAGGTGCTGAGATACGTGGGGGTGGTGGATGTTGTGAGGCAGAAAGGAAGAGTGGAGCTGAGAAGATACAAAAAGGAGCATCCATTCGCCCAGCTCTCAGGATCCGATAATATCATCGCATTCTCAACGCAGAGATACGAAAAGCAGCCTCTGATAATCCGCGGTCCGGGTGCCGGGGCTGAAGTCACTGCAGGTGGGGTGTTCAGTGACATACTGCGCCTCGCCTCATATCTTGGTGCGCCATCGTAACTTCCAGACCTGGTTGTTTATCTGCATGTGAAGAGACGGAGAGAGAGAGCTCTGTCTTAGATTTCTATGTAAAAAAAAAAAAAAGAAGTTTGCTGACTGTGGCTTGAGTTGAGTGTGGGCTTCAGAAATGGAGAGTTGGTGGGTTATATATTCAATTAAATGTGCCTTTACAATTACATTGCTTGCAGTTTTTCTTTAATTAATTTATAATATTAAATTGGAGTTGGTAAGGGTTCGACCTTTGATATCTTAAACAAATACTGGTGCTGTTGCAGCCTTGTTTTCAATAGGAGAAGGTCCTCCTGCAACACCACCTCTTAGATACGACAGTGAAATTCGAATTTTTCGTTTAAAGATCGATTTCTAAATTTATCAATTTATTTGCGAAGCAATCGATTAAAATATCGCACATGCTTTTGTGGTGCTCAAATTCAGATCAAAAAAAAAAAAAAAAATAGAATCTATGCAACTTTATTTTTTCTCCTTTTCCCTTTCATAATCAATCATCCAACCCAAACACTTTGTGTATACATACAACTTAAAATCAAGAATCTTTCAAAAAGAATTATTCCACATTTAAGTTAATACAGACTTTCTTTGTGTCATCCTTGACCTTGTGGAATTATTTAGGATGGAAGATACACAAACACTCTTCTGCAAAGAAATTCATGGAACAACTGAGTCCAGCTCTTGGAAGGCTCTTGTTTCGGCAGCTTAAGCTGCTTTGCAAGTCTTTCAAATCCAGCATGCCTAGGCCTCGTGCTCAAGCTCGAGCTCGAGTTCGACTTTGTGGACAGTTTGGGAGCCGAGAGCGCCCACTGCATGCTCCAAATCGCCAACGGCCGCATGTAGCATATCGATCTGAATTTCCCCTCTGGGCTCCATCCCTCCGGAGTTTGGAACGCAAGCCTGCACCACAGCCACTACTCATTCCCACACACACACGCATGATCACACATATATATATTCTCATTCCTACTTACCCTAGACCATTTTCCGACCAGGCCGTCTCATGGATGCCAGAAGCCGTCTTGAAGGCCATTTCGGGCATACCCTCTTGTATCATAGCAGCAGCAACAGAGTATGTAACTCCTGGCCAAATCTCCCTCGACTGCAGAGCTGACATATCCACTTCACCATTCGGCCGCATCCCATTCACAGCCCCACGCAGCCCTCCCTTCACCTTCATCACATTGAAGCTGTATATCTTCTCCAGTGCACTCCTCACCTTGTGCTCCTCAGCAATCGCCGACAGCCCACACGCCCTCGCGTACCACTGCCCCGCCAGCTGATCCGCTTGGATTGATGAGCTGCTTTTGGCTGACCCCGAGTCATAGTTGAAGTAGGACCCATTCCAAAGCTTCTCATATGCTGCTTTAGCCTTGTCAAACTTGAACCACAGGTAGTCAGCAGATTGATCGTCACCGAGCTCGCGAGCCATTGCTGAGGCCGCTTCAAGGGCGGCAGCCCAGAGCCCCCCGCAATATGAGCTCACTCCTGTCACCGTCCAGGCGTCGTACGTCATGTCCGGGAAGCCTTCGTTCTCGATCATCCCGTCTCCATCCTTGTCAAACTGATCCATGAAGGCTACGGCCATGAACACTGCAGGCCACACTGCCCTTGCAAAGCTCTTATCACCAGTGGCTACCATGTCTCTGTAGACTTGAAGAACAAATTTGGAGTTCAAGTCTTTCCATCTGTTGGAGTTGAACAGGTTGTAGGCATTCACTTCGAACCACGGATCATTGAGACCGATGTCATGTGGAACAGCACCAACAACTTTCTTGGGGACCCACGTGCCGTCGCTCATTATGTTCATTTTTCGAGGATCATTCATCATCACTGCCATGGCAAAGTCTCTCTGGATGCTCAGCTCCAGCTTTGGGAACAGCATCAGCAGAGCAAAAGATGAATAGAAGTGGACATCATAGGTGTTCCACATGTGGTATTCGATCCCTTCCAGGTATAATAACTGCCCAACATTCTCTTCTTCTTGCTGAAGCAAACATGGCCCAAATGCTGAATTTGAAGTTAATGGTGCTTGCATTTCTTCCAAAACGGATGTTATCCTTTCTAGGATTTTACTCGGGGTATCATCTTCATGCGACAAATCTATAGTCGTGTTGCCAAGTGAGAATCTCTGCTCCACAATGCTGGACAGATTGTGCACTGGAAGAGATCCATCTGGATCATGTTCAGATTATGTGAGTGATTTTGAAGTTATTCATGACCAAAGATTTCGATTTCCTTACATTACATTACCTGTCCATATTGTGCTCCCAGCATTAAGATAGTAGAGCTCATTGAAGAGAGTGATAGGGTACCTGTAAGAGCTCATAAACATTGGTAATGAACATCTTATTTCCTGTTTCATCACCACTAACACGAGGCGTCTGTAAATCTGGTAAGATTAATTTACACATGCCTTGTATTAGTGGTGATGAAATATGCAGTAAAGCATTACATCTCAGTTTACCATTCTGGAAACCTTTTGTCTTCCAAGATTGGCCTTTGCCACTCTTCAATCTGGTGCTCCCACTTTGGATGTTCTAGTTCAACACATTAACGCGAATAGATTACAATGAATATTGTGACAAATTAAACTCAAAAAATAAACTGAAGTTACCTAGGATAGCATCTGATGCAATTCTGGCTGCAGCATCACCATTGGTACCATAAAATTTTGTATACCTCCTGCAGAAAAATCAATAATACATCATGCAGATTTCAGTTTCAGTAGATGGTGGAGAAAAATAGCTTAAAATTCTTCACTAACCTGTGATAAGTTTTACCACTTGGAAACCTTATTTCAGGGCAATCCCATGACAGTGAAAAAGTTACCTCTCGCGATGAGCCTGCAGGAACATGCACAGTAGCTGCCAAGGCAGCTCCAATGGATGAACCTACTTCTGAAGCTAATTGGTTCTCATATGCGTCGAAGGACCTATGCTGTAAGAAAGAATCCATATCGAATAATGGAGATCAGTTACTGTTTTGAGATGGAAAACCGTAGTTGGAAAACAAACTGACCTCCTTAATTTCTGTCCACATTTCTTTTGCTGTCATGGCTTGTGAGGTCCCTGAAATCAGGAAACAAGGGCATTCCGACACATGAACCTCATCCGTTTCTTGAGCAGCAATAGCAAACGTCACTGGAGGGCGTTCGTCTGTTGTTCTAAACGATCACAGCATAATATAAGTTTCCCAATGGAACCAACTCAGTGATGGAAGTTCTGAAATAGCTTACTTGTGATGCAGAAGTAGGCTATGCACACCTCCTTCCATCCTGTGTTAAGAAAGATTTCAAGAATCATGAATCGAAAATGCTGAGGAAACTAAGAAGGGAGACCCTAGAGAATTTATACATGATCCTTTGATTGAGATGACCACCACTAGATCCTGAATCTCCACCTACTGAGTTCTGCATAACATAAGTAGTTTAAAGTAATTTTTCAATTTAAATAAGCAATTTGTGATGGACCAATGAAGACATACAGCCCATGTGAAGAGCAATGTTGCATCAGCAGAAGTCTTCCCCAAGTTTGAGACCTGAAAGAAAAAACATTACACAGACACCATGTCCACAAAAAAAAAAAAAAAAAGGTCTCCTCATACCGTGAATGTGAATACTGCAACGGGGAAGCTGCTGTCTCTATAGTTGTGAGGAATAAATGGTGAAATCTGACGGCAGGTGATGGTGATATCAGGATCAGGAAAACCTGCATATTTATGCGTGGGATCAAGAACGGAACGATGATGTAGAGTTGCATCTAAGAAATTTGGTGGCTACCAGAATATTCTGTCCAAGCTCTTGGATACAAAGCATGATAAGTACATTTATCTCCATCAAGATTCCAGTCCCAGGATTCAATGCCAGCTGCATTGTTCTGTCTGAAATATTCACTCGTTACAAGTGAATAACACAACAAAAGGTGTGTATGAATGATAGATATATGGCTGACCCCACAATAGTTGGACTTGCAGAGCACAGAACTGTTGAAAATTGGTGCCCATTTGGGCGTGAAACAAAAGCCTGTAAGTAGACAGATAGAGAAGAAAAAGCAAGATGTATAAAATAGTCATTCTCTCCATCAAGGAATCTCTTACTACTTTCTTAGGAAATTTGTATGCATAAAAAAGCAGATTAAATAATAATTGTAACGCCAAACAAATACTCACAGAGAACTGATTTGCTAGAATTGGAGTGTCTTCACAAACTCTGGGAAAGAGCTGGAACCGTTGGAACTCGCCTTTGAAGCTTCTCCCAATGCTTCCACCGCTGAAACATTAAACACATAGCTGTTCAATCACTGTTATACATAGATATAGATAGTAACTTTGGTTTTGGAAGTTGGGAGCAAGAGTTACCCAATGCCACCTAAAGGAACTCCATGGTAACTCGTGAGAAGGCGCTTGTGATAGGGATCGACTATTGAAGGCTGTGAAGAAGAAGCAGAAACTGATGTGCCTCACTCTCAGCAAGCATAAATCAATGAAAACATAAGTCCAATCAAGCATGAGAAAGTTATACCGTTCCCTTATCTGCTTCTTTCTTTACATGCCGGTATAGCCTCACCCCCATTGGAAGCTTATCAAAAGCAAACAAAGCCACAGTTAACACAAGACTCCAACTTCTAACCTTTCAGCAATTTCACTAAATAGACTACTCTACTAAGTCAACTACCATTGCCAGCAAAACATAACATATTTAAGTCTGCAAACCCAATCTGCACACTTACCAAATGAAGAATCTCTCCAACTCTAACAGAGAACTCTTTTGGGGGGGTTGCGGTGTGACTGAGCCTGCGTTGCCACGTCAGCTGAGGAGGTTTTCCGGCCTGAAATATGTATGGAGTTGGAAATCAAGATTCAATCTTTCTACCATTTCTGGCGAGTCAGAATATACCTCCTTTTCTGAAACGCTCTCCATCAAGCTATCACCAGCAAATCGGGTCAAATTATTGTTCTTCAACTCAAACGTCTCTGCATCAGAAAAAAAGAGTTTATGATCATTCAAAAGAAAAAAGAAAAAACATGAGCTAAGTCAAGAACCCCCTTTTTTTTCTAAGGAAACTGAATGCTTGATGAAGAAAACAACATAACTACCAAAGCAACATGATATGTGCGAAATAGAAAACTCAAGAACCAACCTGCCTATCAGTTGGAAAATGCAGATTCTTCTGTTACGGAAATGATATCATATTTGACTTGATTTTCTTGATTTTTGATATGTTTTAATATTATAATATACATACACATAAAGTTAACTTTATCATTTTTATAAAATTAGATATCGAGATGCAGAAAACGTGTATTTTTAAATCCAAGACAAGATCACAAGAAACATTATTTTCCGTAAACGGGCGGCATTTTCAACATATAGCTTTTGTCCTTCAACATTCGAAAAACTAAAAAAATATATTTATTGGTCAAGACATAAATTAATCTGAAAAACTACTATTTTCATCTCAATAATCAAAATTACTAATAAACACGCCATTACTAATAAAATTCTTTTATTTTGCAATTATTGGGCTGTGGTTCGTTGATTTGGATGATCAACATTCCTATCCCGAGCCGATTCCAAAATCTATCTTATCTTATCTTTAACAATTTTAGGCCGGCTTAAAAAATGAATGTTGACTTACTGTCCTCTTCCTCGCATGGATTGAGTTTTCAGTTGGCTTGGGCCGTCGCCGGCGAACTCGAAAAACGCCGGAGACCATGTTGACCGGTCGGATGGCCGATGGCTATAAGGAATAATTGGAATTTCAGTATAAATAAATTGTTTGGTTGATTTATAAGAACTATAAAAATTAATTAATTGTTTGAATTATAAATCAATTATAGGTCTATTTTGAAACCATTATTTTAAAAACAAACTATTACAATTTCAAATAAATAATTAGTTGGGTTATTGTATATTGGACAGTGTAGTGTCAAAACATTTTGTTTGGATTAAAACTTTGTAAATTCAAATTTTATATATAAATTTAGATGTATGAATTTAAATAAATATATTATTATTAAAAAAATCTCATGTAAATTAGAAAAATAGAGCGGAGAATGCTCCAACTCCAAACACTAATTAATTAAAATATCTTATCTACATTGATTCAATAGAGTGAGAGACTATAAATTGAAGTTGCATACCTTATTATTATTCGAAAAAGGTTTGAAATCCTACTTAGGTGATTTCCGCCCCAAACTAGGTTTAAGGTCTATATTAAGGGTGAGCAAAAACCCAAAATAAATTGAATAAAATAATATCTACTTCAATTATTTTAATTTTCAATATGTGTTGATTCTAAAATTAGAGTTAGTTAAAGTGCGACAAAAGTCTTTTAAAGTTGGGTCCTTTGATGAATTTATATAGTAAAAGTATTATGATTGGTGTATTATGAACATAGTTTACGGTTAATATACTGGTAATCATTATTATCTTCTCTCTGAATTAACAAACATGTATCGCAAGCGACTCTATTTTCTTATCCCATCGATAGGGAGATCAAACGGTGTGTTGTAGATCACAGAAGATCGTATGGGTCTGTTGATATAGCGAGATATAAATAGTGATCACAGCTGAGACAGTGCTAGGATAGACTGACGATTTAGGCTGCAACACAATCAGTAATTAGTGCATCTTGGTCACTGTATGTGCTGGTATGTTTGGTACATATTGATAGGACCTATGTTGGTCCCGAAATCAGAGAAATAATATATGTAGCGGATGTCAATTTAATCTTGCACTTGCTCTGAAAACTGAATTTGACTCATTTTTCAGTTTTATGAAAAGTCAGTTTAGCTCCAAGTAAGATTTAAGTTTCAATTCAGATATACACTTCAATACTTAGACAAGTATTGAATGTTTCAAATATGCAAGTAAGCTTAGTGCAGAAACTTAAGTAAAGCAATAAATAAGACAGGATATTATAGTGGTTCGGAAACAAAGTTTTATGTCCACTGACGTCACTCGGCCAGAAACTCCTTGTAAGCTTACTCTTTTTTCAGGTTGAAGTTGTAGGGTTTTCCCGTGAACCGAATCACCAAAACCAAACTGAACCGGATCGATTTATGGATTTTATGCATAATTAAATACAAGATAAATCCTAGCATGCTCCTATGAATTTAATTACCAGAATTGTGGATTGAGGAATTACCGTTACTCCGTCGAGTCTGAACCGATCTTTTGCGTTTGAATTTCCAACTTGAATTCAACCACGCAATCCGATTTTATCTGCGGAATCAGAAATTAGAAATCTAATTTCTTAGAATAAAAATCGAAAACAAAGAGAGAAGAAAAGAGAAATTTGTTCTCCAGATTAGATCTTCAGGGTTGTGTCCCAATGCTGCTCAGATCTGCTACTGGTGAGGATTCCACATATATGTGTTGTAGGCCGGAGCTGAAAAATCCTTCTTCTCCCCTCTACAGGCGCCGCCCACTCTCTCTCTGCCTTTAGGGTTTCACTGATTTGAATGTGTTCAATAGTGGCTAGGTGTTGGTCCTCAAATATCAGAGTCGTCGTGCTTAAGTGTAAACACGAAATGCAGCGGAATGATTAAACGTCACTTACACTTATCTTTGTTTAAGCAGTATTTAAGCTCAAAATGTATTAGATGATTCTTTTCAGATATACGCTAGCAACTTTGTTGCTAGGTTTAAAATCAGTTTTGAACAGTGAATGATAAAACAGTAAATGGACACAATGTTTTATAGTGGTTCGATCAAATAGATCTACGTCCACTCCTTAGCCGAAACGCTAAGATTTCCACTAGAAAAGTATACGAAAATACAAGGATTCGCCAAACACTTGTAGTAGGCGGCGAACTTTGGGACCGGCCACAACAAAGCTATCCTCCGATGATTCGTACTTTTCCAAACACAGCTACGGCCAAGTCAAGGGTGGAACCTTCGTGTAACTTGTCCTTTGCTGTCAGTGAGGTTTTTATAGTTTCCCTCGAAACTGTTCGGGAATGCGGCTAAAAGCCCGTCGGAGTCAATCCTTTTCAGAAATGACTGTTGGATCTTCCTAGGATGGAAGTTATCCCAATAATTGAAGATTCTCAACCGAAGTTAAGGAATCTCTTAAAGAGAAGTGTCAGATATTCAATGAAAGACACTACTCGGTTGTTGAGAGCTTTGAATACTTCTTTTATCACGAGCTCTCAACTGACTACTTTTTGCTTGTTCACTTTTTCAAGGAATCTCACACTTGACTGTTTTTCGAATGTCGGTTGATTGAAGCAGTAGTAGTAGTAGTCGATTCTCACTTTTGGACCTGCCTTTTATAGATGGAGATGCAAGTCTTGAATCTCCATGTCCGTTAGACACAACGGCTCCCTGGTCCGAAAGTGGTTTGACTTGATCAGACGCTTTTGGCGTTGATCTGTACTTTCTGAACTACTTCGGGAAAGTCTCGTCCTTTGTGTGCGCTTTTGTCAGAATGACAGTATAGCTTCAGCCTTTGACATTCTTGCTCTGCTAATGTTCCTTAGCGATCTGCTATCGTGTCTTGGTCTGCTGAACGCTTCCGTTGACAATTGATCCCTTGACGTCTGTTCTGCTAGCATCTTTCTGGGTTTGCTGAATGTTAGCAAATGCTAAAGCCTTAGCATTCTGCTAGCGTATGTCTTCTAGCAAATGCCGTCCTTCAATATCTGCTAGGAAATCCTCTAGCAGACTAATCTATTACAACTCAATTTATAACATATACAGGACTTTACAAGATATGCTAGACTATCTAGAATTCAGCAACTGATCGACCAAGTGCTAAGGTTTGATCCAACAAAACCTTTTTACAAATAGATCCTAAGGGAGATTTTAGGAATAATTTCCCAACAATTTCCCCCTTTTTGGTGCGATCAAAGCTTACTATCATTTGCTGAAGCTAAGAGGAAGAAAGTCTGTGTTTACAAAAATATGTCATCCTAGCAATCTAACACAGAGTTGATCCACCTTAGTTCAAGCAACTAGAAATAAGATTCCCCCTCAACAAGTGCTGGGAAATATTTTACGATTAAGCACATAGGTAAATGCTGCAGGGGTAATATGCTAGAAATTCTAGCACCCAAGTAAGAATTAGCAGACATTTACTTATTCAATCTCAATCCAATTGTTTTCAAATATGTTGAATACACGGATAGTGTATTTCAACTAATGCACGCAGTGAAAATCAGAGGTTGACAATGAGAGGTTGTCTCAGTCTGATCAATTTTCATTCATATGATATATCAATTACAAGTACAATGAAAATGATTAGACGGAGACAATAAAAAAAACAAACCAGAGAGGTAGGAAGGTAATCAGGAGTCTGGAGCAGGTTTCTTTAGCTTCTCTAATTCATCGAATTTGCTTGATGCCATCTGCACAAACGAATCCAAGAACTCCTTAGCAGCAGCACGTTCAGCGGCTTCTAACTCCAGATCCTTAGCAATCCGCTCATTCTCTTCTTCAAGCATCTTGATTTTCAGCTCTATTTCCTTCTGCTTTAGCTCCTCAAGAGCTTTCCTCTTCTCTTCTTTGGCAGCAGCTCTAGCTTCTTCCGCTTTCTTCCTCTCAGCAGCCTCAGCAATCCTCCTTGCTTCCCCCTCTTTGATTGCATCCAAAAATTTAGAGGAAAAGGATGTGACTGTATGTTCTACCTGCTGCTTATGCTCTGCTATGTCTGCCTTGACTTCCTGCATAGAAGTCTTGACAGAGGAAACATCGGACTCAACTGAATTCACCCTGGCCGTGACAGTATCAACATTCGTCTTGACCACCGCTATTTCCCTACGTATGTCCGTGGCTTCTATTACCATTCTCTCAGATATGGTGGACACAGCGCTTTGAACGGCCATTTGAACAACCGAGTTCAGATAAGTTGGAAAATGGAGAGAGCTAACCGGAGTGGCAAGGAAAGATGAAGTGGTAGGCACGATGATGGCTTGGCTCCTAGCAGTGGAAGTGGAGAGTTCTTCCATGACTATTTCTCTCCTTCCTGTATCAGCAGTATCACCTTGAGTGGTAGTGGCTAGCAGATAGACTGCCTCCTCAATCTCCTTGAGATACTCTGCTTCAGCAGCTGCAAGTGCAGCTTCCTCACCCTTCTGAGCTTCTGCTAGAGAGTGTGCTAACATGTAAGCCTGCAAATCCTCCTCTCTGTTCCGGTAAGCAATAATTTCAAGCTTTTGAGCGCTGCGTTCTGCTTCCTCATGAATCGCAGCCAACCGTGCTTGACGCTTTGATTCTTCGAACTTTACAAGTTCGTCTTGACGCTTCTTGTATTCAGCAGCGGCTCGAGCTTGACGCTTTGACAGGTGAATGTGCTTGTCAGACAGCCCATCCGGAGCAAATGTAGATTCCGGCAAGGAATGCGAAGAGGATGTAAGTCGATGAGCTTTAATGGCCTGGAGTCTGGTGATAACAGCCTTATCACTTTCGCCGAGAAGCACTTGAGTGATCTGACGTGGCACTTTCTAACTTGATATGCTCGTCTGTACACATTAAATCCGCTTTAACTGGTCTAATCAGATAGGCTTTCATTGATATCATCTCCCCTCCTAGAATATGATGTGGCAAAAGAAGGATTTGACTCAGCATATTCTATCCAGCAAATGCTCTCCTCTCCTTAATATATATTATCCTCTTGCGGATTGCATTGGCACATCAAGGATCGGCTAGGATTTAGGAGATCATAAGTAATGATGGTCTCCTCGAGCCAAACGCTGATCTGACTACCAAGCGTCACTGCTGAATCAATTAGATTTTTCATGCAGTCGTGACGTTCTCTCTTCTTGTGACGATACAGATTTCAAAATATGAATCATCACGATCATTTAATGATTTCCACGTAATCATAAATACCAAGAGGTTTTCTCGTCTATAAAAGGGCTTCTTGTGATTCTATTTTGACATCACAACTCCTTTTTCTTCCAACGAAAAAAAATCCTTCGAGATCAATGGAGTCACCAAGTAATATCCTTGATGTTTCCCGAAATCAAATCCTTGATGAGGCAGCCCTCCAATCCTACTATCATGACCATCCCGCCGTGGCCAACATGGTCATGGCGAAGATTACTCAGACGGGACTCAAGCAGTTCGTGACGTCCGCTCCTAAGCATTATCATGGAGATCTCCTTCGGGAGTTTCTTAAGGAATGTGTGGCGGAGAAGGAGGCGATATATGGATCCTTCCGCAGGAAGTTAATACGTTGGTCACGGAGACTTTCTCTCATGACTTTGGACTTCCACGAGGTCCAGTATCGGTGATGGCGTATAAGTCCATGGAACTGGCTCCAGAATGGACTGCGTGGCAAAAGTGGCGCAACTCTCCATGGTTCAGGTTCTCTCCAACTCCTGCAGCAACGGGTCTCAAATGCGAATATAGTGAATTATTTCACGTTGCTAGCCACATGTTGCTGGGTGAGGATCCAAACAACTTCTGCCTTTCGAAGGAGATCTGGTAGGTTATGCTCCCTTTGGACGAAGAACTGGTCGAGGCTGATTGGGCAGGCCTCGTTTTTGAAGGTGTTCGCGATTGCGTCCGTGCATATCCAGCTGTCCCTTTGCTTAATGGTATGCAGCTTAGCTGGTTGTTGGAGCAGTCCTTCCCTGAACTAGCAGAGGGGCCATCTAGCCTCCGTGGTTCCGACTTCTATCCTTCCATCTCTTCCGAGTAGGAGTGTTTCTATAATAGATTAGAACTTCCTCCCCTTGTTTTTTTTAATGTTGTATGGGGATGTTAAGCTTTTGCCATATATCAATGAAATGCAGTCAACCCCCCTTTTTTTTGAGATAGAAGCAAATCGATATTTCTTAGCAATCCATATGTGTTTGAACTTCCATTCGCCATATCCAGAAAATGAGACTTCATTGAATGCCTCCATAATGATAAGAGAAAAAATAGATGACAGTCGTTACATATCAGCTGCTGCCACGTATTGTATTTGCTGAACATGTAAGGAAATCTGCTTAGCAACCTCTTTCCTTCAAACATGCTAGCAGCAACAATAAGAATTGCTATATTCTAGCAGATAACTTTATTAGCAATCAAATCCAGCACTCAGAAAAAATATACTTGATATCTTCACGAGATCCAGAAAGAATAAGAATAGCATTTCATTCATCCATAGCATTATCCAACTCCATAAGACCCAACTTAATGCACAATTCCTTGAATCTGGATTCAGCTAGAGGCTTCGTAAATATGTCTGCTATCTGATCTTCAGTGCATATGTACCGAACATCAATATCCTTCTTCTCCTAATGATCATGAATAAAGTGATGACGGATATCGATATGCTTGGTTCTTGAATGATGGACTGGATTCTTGGTAATTCACATAGCACTATTGTTGTCGCAATAGATTGGCACACATTCAAGAGAAATCCCATAGTCTTGCAATTGTTGCCTTATCCATAAAATTTGCGAACAGCAGCTAGCAGCGGCAACATATAGGGGTGTAAATGAACCAAACTGTTCGTGAGCTACTCGGATCTCGACTCGATAAAAGTTCGTTCGAGTTCGTTTAGTAAAGCTCGTTTATTAAATGAGCCAAACTTGAGCATCATAGTATTTGACTCGTGAGCTCGTGAGCAGGCTCGTTAGCTAAAATTAGTAAGAAATATAAAATAATTACTTTTATAAAAATAATATTTTCATAATTTAAGAGTAACAATAATGATAAATCTATCTAATAATGAAAAATATTTAGAATATGAGCATGAATATGATATTTTTTTTGGAATAAATAACCTTTTCTTCAAAATAATAATGAAAATCTTAAATATATTCTAAATTTAGAAAGTTCGTTTAGGCTCGATAAAAGCTCGATAACATTCGTGAACATCAAAGTATTCGATTAAAAAGCTCGAAGCTCGACTCGAAACTAAACGAGTCAAACTTGAGCACGACACTACTCAATTTGACTCGGTTTGATTACACCCCTAGCAACATACTCTGCTTCAGTAGTAGATGTAGCAACAGAGTGCTGCTTTTTGCTAAACCAACTAATGAGCTTATGTCCCAAAAATTGACAAGTACCACTCCTACTTTTCCTGTCAATTTTGCATCCTCCAAAATCTGAGGCTGAATATCCACTTAGAGCAAGACTGTCTGCTCTAGGATACCAAATTCCTAGACCCTCTGTGCACTTCAAATATCGCACAATGCGTTTAGCAGTATCTAAGTGAGTCTTCTTTGGATTTGCTTGGTATCTAGCACATAATCCAACGGCGAAAGATATATCTGGTCTGCTAGCGGTGAGATACAACAGTGAACCAATAATGCCTCTGTAGAGAGTTGGATTTACAGCATCTCCTTCCTTCTCGAGCGCAACAATACATGTTGTGTTAATTGGAATCCTTAGACTCTTTGTCTTCTCAGGGCAATACTTTGCTATGAGATCGCGAGTATACTTCTTTTGATGAATAAAGATTCCTTCTTCAGATTGCTGAACTTGTAATCCAAGAAAGTAGGACATCTTTCCCATCATGCTCATTTGAAAGTTGCTAGTCATCAGGTCGGAGAATCTGTCTCATAGGTCTTGATTCTTTGATCCGAAAATTATGTCGTCTACATAAATCTGGACTAGTAGAATACTATCTCCATCTTTGATCCGAAAAAGGGTTTGATCAATCCTGCCTTTTTCAAATCTATTGGTCAGCAGGAACTTAGACAAAGTTCCATACCAGGCTCTTGGTGCTTGCTTTAATCCATACAGAGCCTTCTTGAGTCTGTAGACTTGGTTACCCTGTTCGAAACCCGGTGGCTGCTCAGCGTAAACTTCTTCTTTGAGCTCACCATTTAGGAACGCGCTCTTTACGTCCATTTGCATTACATCGAACTCGTGGTAAGCAGCATACGCGAGAAATAGGCGAATTGCCTCCAGCCTTGCTACTGGAGCAAACGTTTCATCATAGTCTATTCCCTCGCATTGTCTATAGCCCTTAGCTACCAGACGAGCCTTTTTTCTGACTACTAGGCCGAATTCATCTATCTTGTTCTTGAACACCCACTTAGTGCCTATAACACTTTGGTGCTCTGGCCTATCTACTAGTTCCCACACTTTATTCCGTGTGAATTCTGCAAGCTCCTCTTGCATAGCATTCACCCAGTCTGGATCTAGCAGAGCCTCTTCGACTTTCTTTGGTTCTTCACTAGAAATGTAGCATGCCAGCATAGCATTGCCGTTTCCTTGTCTGGTCAAGATAGGATCATTTATGTTCCCAAGAACACCGTCTAGGGGATGAGCACGAAGTCACGTAGGCCTGATACGTGCTGGATTTTTAGCAACCGGTACCCCTTCTTGATCGTTATCAGCATGAGCATTCTCCTCTTCATTCTCCTGGTGCTCAGCAACTGGAACGTCAGCAGCTTCACCTTCCGCATCTGCTACAGGATCTTCAAAGACAGGGACTTCATCGGCTGGTACAATATCAGCTGGGATTTCAGCAACAGGTTCTTTCGCGATTGGAATCTCAGCAACTCCTTTGCTAAGATCTTCAGCAGATTCCACGTCTTCTTGATCATCAAGAATTCCCGCAATATCCAAATTGTCGTTTAGATGTATTGTAGTGGTGGCCTCAGCATGATCATTAGCATCACCGGCCTGGTTAGCAGTCTGGTCACCTGCTGAGTGCGTCAATGTTGGATCAGCATCATTCACAGACCTAGTCGGATCAATATTCATATTTTCGAAAGAATTCAGTAAAGATTGATCATTGACATCATCGGTCTCATGATTGCTATCCTCTTTTCCTTTGGTTACCCTGCGCACTAAAGTAGACTCATCACAGATAACATTGCATGTTATTTCCACAAGTTGAGTTGTCTTATTTAACACTCGATAGCCTTTATGAGAAGGATGTCCATATCCCAGGAAAACACCCTCATCAGATTTTGGCGAAAAAGTGTTAAGTTTAGACTTCCCATTGTTATGGATATAATATGTTGAACCGAAAGCACGAAAGTGTTTGATAGAAGACTTACGACCATTGTACACTTCATAAGGCGTCTTGTTAAATCTGCCGTTAATTGCGCTCCTATTTTGAGTGTAACAAGCAGTCATAACCGCTTCTCCCCAATACTTTCCACTAAGTCCTGACTCCTGAGTCAGCAAGCATAGTCCGCACTGCTTCCTTCAAGGTCCTATTTCTTCGTTCTGCTAGCCCATTCTGCTGGGGGGTCCTAGCAGTGGACTTCTCATGATGAATGTCAGCTTCCGCGCAAAAGTCCATCAAAATCCCATTACAGAATTCAGTCCCATTATCTGATCTAATTCTTTTCACCGTAACTTCCTTGTTATTCTGCTCTTTAAGAATCAGTTCAGGCAGAAGGATCTTGACTTCATCATTGGTCTTTAGAAGTCGAACCCACGTGTACCTGGAAAAATCATCAACAACCACAAGTGTATATATTTTCTTGTTTACAGTGGGTGGTTGGACTGGTCCAAACAGGTCCATGTGTAAGAGTTCAAGAATTCTCCCTGAAGTAGCCTTCTCTGGGTTGGATTTAAACGAGGCTTTGGTCTGCTTTCCTTGTTGGCATGCCTTACACACGCCTTCTTTTCTGAATGTCTCAGCTGGCAGACCTACAACAAGTTCATTCTTGGCCAAGTGGTTAATAGTTTTGAAGTTTAGATGATTTAACCTCTTGTGCCAGAGCCATGTTGTTTCCTCTTTGTTCAGAGTTAGGAAGCAAGAGTGTTGCTGACCATTTTCCCAGTCAACAACATATAGGCCACCCTTTCGGATGCCTCGAAGTTTCACTTCCCTTAGCAGATTGTGTTTGAGGTTGGAGACGAGAGCTACGTTAACTATTCTCAATCCATTGCTCTCTATGCATCCCCTTCCCACAACTTTGCCTTCACTGTTATCTCCAAACTTGACTTTTGATCCATAAAGAAATTTCTGCAAGTCTGAGAACAGCTCTTCATTTCCTGTCATGTGCGCTGAGCATCCGCTATCAAGGATCCACTCGTTTGATATACTTGGAGAAGTGTGAGCTTTTGGACCCTGTTCCTGCAATACAAATAATTAAGTTGATTTAGGTACCCGTTTAGTGTCGGGTCCTGCAGGATTAGCAATGATCATAGTTCCTTTCGGAACCCACATTTTAGTGACTTTCAAGATTTTCTTCTTGATTTCACTATTTACCATTGCTTCAACCTTTGGCTTAACATATTTGACATGTTTATATCGTGGTGCGGTAGTGTGTTTGACATTCCTTGCCCTTGGAAATACAAATGGATTGGGCTCAGCTCTTACATAGGTGTTCCTCCTATGTAGCGTGTTCTCCTGATATATCAGCTTTTCAGCATTATAGTGATATTGCTTTCTGTGGTGAAAGGTAGGTTTAGCTGTTCTTGCGTTTGGAACATAACGCTAAGCGTACCTTGGTTTAGCTGAATATGATCTAGTATATGCTCTTGGATTTCGCTGAGATCCAGCTGACACATACTTAGCATTCGTTCTATTGTTCCTCTGCTGAGGCTTAGCAGATTCATGCACAGTATTCAACCTTGGATTCCTCTGCTGAGGTCCATGAGTTGTATGTTTAGCAGATTCTGACTTAGGCCTCTGCTGAGGTCTAGCAGACGAATACTTAGTAGTCTCTGCGGGAGACCTCTGCTGAGATCCTACAGGCGTATTCTGCGAACGTTCATTCTTTTGCTCAGCAATTGGCTTAGCATTAGACGATTCAGCAATGGCAATTCCTTTCTCTTTTTCAGCATTTATCATTCCAGCAAAAACAAATAGAATTGGTTTCTCCTTAGAAGTAGTTGCTCTATCAGAATATCCAAGGCCTAAACCAGAGCGATCATTGTGATTTCTCTGTTGGCTGACAATGGCATTGAGTACTGCCTTGCTGGATGTATAATTGCAAATGCATCTTTCTTGGGGTTTGTTTTTCAAAGCAAGGTTCTCCTTTTCAAGATTATGAAAATTTGTCAACAATTCGGAGAAGTTTGCCTTAAGCTTTGAAAAATCCTCACTTTCAGACCTTAGTCTTTCGACTTCCTCGGTCAAATTTGTAATTTTAAGTTTTAGCGAGGCGTTCTCCCCAATGATTTCATTTTTAATCTCATACATTTTTGAGAATTCTACACTTAGTTTCGTGAGATAGTCTTCCTCAGAATCTAAGGTGAATTCCTCTGACTCATCTATAGTTGCAAAACTAGGAATGCTTACTGAAAGTACCTCGTTGTCATCGACTGCTAGAGCCGTTTCAGCATTTTGTTCCGCGTCTGCATCAGCAAACTGGTCATCCACAAAGTTTGCCATCAGAACTAGCATAGCCTCCTCATCGTATTCCTCAGAAGAGAGATAGTACTCCTCGTCATTTTCAGGGATATCCTGAGCTTCTATTCTTGTCAAGAGCGCCCTTTTGACTGCTTTAACAGCACGTCTTTCAAACATTTGCTTTAAACACTCTCTCTCTTCTTTGCTTACTTTCGGACAATCATGCTTCAAGTGGTCAGGGGAGCCACACTCAAATCAAGTCCTAATCTTTCGCACTGCTGAGCGGGCATATGAGGATGACGGCTGAGTTTCCTTGGTTTCCTTCTCGGTCTTAGCCTCCATCAGAAACTTCTGAAGCCTTTTCATTTGCTCTTCCAGCTCGCTGATCTTTAGATCGACCGGCTGGGAACTTGAGGTTGTAGGGACCTCCTTTGTTGGTGTTGCTGGAGTGGACCTTTCTTGATTATGGTAGGGCTTCTTCAACTTAAACTTGTTGAAATCTTTCTTAGCAAAATATGCTATATCCTCAGAGCCAGCAGCGGATGTAGATGACGCTTGTGCTATAGTTGCTTCATTCTTTTTCGACTGTTGTATTATAAATTCATGAGTTTTGAGTTGAGCGAATACCTCAGATGTAGTCATGTTGTTGAGGTCTTTTTCACTCAGACTAGTCATTTTGACAAACCAGTCATCTCTAGGATACAACTTGGAAATGATCTTGTGGTCCGTTATCATACTTCTTTCCAAGATTGCTGAGTTCTCCAATAATCGTGTTGAAGTGCTCCTCCATAGCTTCTATGGATTCTCCTGCAAGCATGGAAAAAAATTCGTATTTATCTACAGCTACCTGTAGTTTGTTACGTTACATTTGATCTGTTTCCTGAGAGGACTTGCACACATATTCCCACATTTCCTTAGCAGTGTCAAGCTCAAGCGCTTTGTCTTTCAACAGCTTTGGTAGGGAATCAAGGATCAATTTCTTTGCCACATGCTCTAGTTGAGCTATCTTCTTATCCTCACTTGTGTACTCCTCAAAAGGTTTTGGAACCATATCAGGTCTTGGGGGTCTTGGAGCCCTTGGTTCTTCTTCAGCAACATCTTCAGCAAGATCATGTCCTATAAAAGTGTTAGCTTTCATGATTTTAATAGGACCTCTTACCAATACATCCACCATCTCAGGATGTATGCTCTGAAGCTGTATGAAAGCAAGCTTCTTCCATGAAGTAAAGTTCTCTCTGTCGTACTTTCCAAGTGAATGGTTCAACATTCTTTATGTTCCTTGAGTAGTTTCCTGAGCTAGATAGATGAAACATGGATGAAAGTGCAAGAAAAAGATAGATCGGGTCTCAAAGCGACTCAGAAGCAGTCGGTTTTTCAACCTCTCGCTCTGATACCACTTGTTGGTCCTCAAATATCAGAGTCATCGTGCTTAAGTGTAAACACGAAATGCAGCTGAATGATTAAACGTCACTTACACTTATCTTTGTTTAAGCAGTATTTAAGCTCAAAATGTATTAGATGATTCTTTTCAGATATACGCTAGCAACTCTGTTGCTAGGTTTAAAATCAGTTTTGAACAGTGAATGATAAAACAGTAAATGGACACAATGTTTTATAGTGGTTCGATCAAATAGATCTACGTCCACTCCTTAACCGAAACGCAAAGATTTCCACTAGAAAAGTATACGAAAATACAAGGATTCGCCAAACACTTGTAGTAGGCGGCAAACTTTCGGACCGGCCACAACAAAGCTATCCTCCGATGATTCGTTCTTTTCCAAACACAGCTACGGCCAAGTCAAGGGCGGAACTTTCGTGTAACTTGTCCTTCGCTGTCAGTGAGGTTTTTATAGTTTCCCTCGAAACTGTTCGGGAATGCAGCTAAAAGCCCGTCGGAGTCAATCCTTTTCAGAAATGACTGTTGGATCTTCCTTGGATGGAAGTTATCCCAATGATTGAAGATTCTCAACCGAAGTTAAGGAATCTCTTAAAGAGAAGTGTCAGATATTCAATAAAAGACACTACTCGGTTGTTGAGAGCTTTGAATACTTCTTTTATCACGAGCTCTCAACTGACTACTTTTTGCTTGTTCACTTTTTCAAGGAATCTCACACTTGACTGTTTTTCAAATGTCGGTTGATTGTAGTCGATTCTCACTTTTGGACCTGCCTTTTATAGATGGAGATTCAAATCTTGAATCTCCATGTCCGTTAGACACAACGGCTCCCTGGTCTGAAAGTGGTTTGACTTGATCAGACGCTTTTGGCGTTGATCTATACTTTCCGAACTACTTCGGGAAAGTCTCGTCCTTTGTGTGCGCTTTTGTCAGAACGGCAGTATAGCTTCAGCCTTTGACATTCTTGCTCTGCTAATGTTCCTTAGCGATCTGCTATCGTGTCTTGGTCTGCTGAACGCTTCCGTTGACAATTGATCCCTTGAAGTCTGTTCTGCTAGCATCTTTCTGGGTTTGCTGAATGTTAGCAAATGCTAAAGCCTTAGCATTCTGCTAGCGTATGTCTTCTAGCAAACGCCGTCCTTCAATATCTGCTAGGAAATCCTCTAGCAGACTAATCTAGGATTTGACTCAGCATATTCTATGGCGACACGCCATTTGGCAACATATTTGTCCTGCACTGCCTCTTCGTAAGTCAGTGTGTCAGAGTCCTCATGTCCATCTTCCGGGCTCAAGTCCGAAGACTCACCCACGAACATGTACCTTTCCGGCTGGAAAATAGCTCTCCCACTACGACGAGGTATCGGTGCCGTGTCAGTAGTAGGTGCAGTGACTTGTGGTCCAGCACCTTGCACTGAAGAACGTATCTGTGGTGCTGCACCTCTCACAGGTGCACCCACATCTACACGCTCCCCTTCCCTTGGAATTGCATTCTCGTTCTCAATTTCTTGAAGAACGATATCACTCCTTGACTTGTGATTACTCACATACTCGTCCTCCAAGAATCTAGTGTTGGTGTTAACAACGACTCTTTGACTCTCAGGACAGTAAAAGTAACCACCTTTCGTTTGCCTAGGATACCCTATGAACAATATTACTTTTGACCTGCTTTCTAGCTTATCAGGTTCATTCGACAGTACGTGTGCCGGACAGCCCCATACTCTAAACTTGCACAAACTAGGTTTGCGACCAAGGAAGAGCTCAGAAGGCGTCTTAGGAACTGATTTAGAAGGCACCACATTAAGCACGTAAGCTGCTGTTTCCAATGCGTAGACCCAAAACGAAATTGGTAAGTTTGCATAACTTATCATTGATCTTACCATCTCTAGAAGAGTCTTATTTCTTCTCTCAGCTACACCGTTTTGCTGGGGAGTACCCGGTGCAGTCCACTGGGATGTAATCCTATTTTCTGACAAATATTGCAGGAACTCGTTACCGAGGTATTCGCCGCCGCGGTCAGATCGCAGCGACTTGATAGTTTTCCTGACCTTCTTTTCTACCTCAGCCTTGAACTCTTTGAATTTCTCAAAGCATTCAGACTTGTAGCGAAGCAGGTAAACGTATCCGTACCTTGAGTAATCGTCAATGAAAGTGATGAAGTACTCGTACCCTCCACGAGCCTGGTGGACATCGGTCCACATAAGTCAGAATGGATCAATTCCAACACTTCCTCTGCTCGAGACTGACTAGCCTTGAAAGGCCTAGTTGACATCTTGCCCTCGATGCAGGATTCGCAGACTTGATAAGGTACAGCCCGGACTAGGTCCAATGTACTGTCATCTGCAAGTCTTTGTATCCGCTTCAAGCTGATGTAACCCAGTCTCAAGTGCCAGAGATATGTAAGATCCTCATCAGAAGAAGTAAGTTTTCTCTTTCTAGGATTATCAATTACGGATGAATTGCATGCAATACTTGCGGAAGCCTTATGATTACAGTTAATAACATAGAGAGAATTATTCAGCATTCCACGACAGATAACACCGTTATTACCAATGATAGAAACACCACTATAAAAAATAACTGAATATCCATCAACATAAAGTTTGGAAACTGAAATAAGGTTTCGCCGAAAATCCGGCACGTTCAAAACATCTCTCAAAGTTAAAACAGAATCATCAAAGTGTAGGGTTTTTCCGTGAACCGAATCACCAAAACCAAACTGAACCGGATCGATCTATGGATATTGCTCATAATTAAATATTCTCAAAACCCTAGCATGCTCCTATGAATTTAATGCATAATTGTGGATTGAGAGATTACCGTAAATTCGTAGTGTTTGTACCGATCTTTTGCGTTTGAATTTCAAGAACCAATTCAACCACGCAATCCGATTTCTCTGTGGAAACAGAAATTAGAAAACTAATCTCTAGAGAAAATCGAAAATAAAGAAAAGGGAAAGAAGAAATCTGTTGTTCTCCAGATCAGGTCTTCAGATCTGTGTCCCGGTGCTGGTCAGATCTACTACTGGTGAGGACTCCGTAGATCTGTAATCTGAGCAGGACCAGAATCGAAATTCTCCTCCCTCTTCTCACCAAAAATGGCGCCCACCTCTCTCTCTCTAGGGTTTGTGTTTCAACTGTGTTACAACTTATGAGAGAGAGCTGTCTATTTATAGACCTAGGGTTAGAAACCCTAATGGGCCATTTTGGGCTCAATTCAGCACACTTGTTGGGCCAGACCTGGGACCTAATGCAAATAATAAAGTGGGCCTATAAATTAATTAATTCCCATGTCCACAACCCAGGACACAATTAATTAATTAATATTAATTCTTTTTCACCACAGAATTAATACTGACCTACCCCTTTATTACCACGTTGTGAGAACGGGTTGCATTAATTGAGAATCCCCATATTTAAGGTTACCGGACATCCATTAATTAATCGGAGCCTCTGACAAGCTCTAACTACAATTAATTAATATCTTGTTATTCCTGAGTAGTACCACTCAAACCTTATCACTCGTGCCTGAACTTAATCAGCCTGCAGGACTTTGGCATGATGAATGTTATTGAGCTCCTCAGGGAATGTCCCCATCCTATTACTCGGATATGGTTACCTAAGTTCAGTCTCAGGCGGTACTACGCGAACTGCTGTTACCCAAGATGCGGATATACGAGCGCGCTGTGTTGGCTCTCCACCATGGCAAGTCAAAACAACAGTCAACCCGTGCAAACCCCTGAACCTTCGTTAGGGTTCGAACTCAATCAATATAACGAGATCTTTTATTCGCTGATGTCAGACAGACGAATATATCTCACTGTGGTCCATCAATACGCCACCTCTGCGTACCAGCATGTCAAGTAACCAAGACAGACTACTTATTCCGACAATGCCGCAGCCATCCAGACAGACGTATCCTCATACGCTGTCTCGGCTGTGATCAGGTTTATGTCTCACTAGGTCAAGTGATCATACTGTCTTCTGCGATCTACGACACGCCGTATGATCGTCCCTATCGGTGAGACAAGAGGATACCATTGTTCATACATGTACGATTGTTAACAGATAGGAGAAATAAACCGTTGTATACACATTGTAATAAATGCTTTCAGTATACAAAACCCATCACAAAGTACAAGGTGAAATCTCCAATGGCAGCTGCACTCACTTGTGTTGCGTTCCCCATTGAGATGGTAACCTCGTCATTCTTCAGCACCCTCCTCGGTGTGAACCCCTGCAAAATGTAACAAACATGATCAGTAGCTCCAGTATCCACTACCCACGAATGAGTAGAAACCGATGCTAAACATGTTTCCATTACAAATGCAAATGACGTACCTTGTCCCTTAGCATTCGGACAATCCACCTTTCCGCATCCAGCACACTCGTTCTTCTTTGGAGAGACCTTGACTCTCTTCCCCTTCCTAGACTTGCTATCACTGCCTGTTTTCCTGAACTTGCTCTCAGCACCATCGTCTCCAACCTTAGAGGTTGTCGAACCAGTACTCTAACCAGACAGAACAGGTTTCCGTGCTCGCATGGTGGATTGCTCTACTACAAGGTCCTCAAGTAGCTCATGCAGAGCATACTCTCCCTTTGCAGCAGCAACCACCTTAATGTCATAATAGGATTCCGGAAGAGAATTCAGGATAATATCAATCTCGCCTTGCGCACTGATATTACCACCCCGCACAGTAAACTGTCTCATGAGGTTAATCATAGACATCATGTGTGTAGTCACTGAACTATCCTCAACCATCTTCTTGCACACAAGATTGTGCACAAGTTTACAGTTAATAGTTCGCTCCACTTTGCCAAAGGCTGTTGAGAGCTCCTTCCAAAGCTCTCCAGCCCTTTCGAGGTGCTCATACTTATGCCTTAATTATGTAGACAGGGAACCTGTGATGAGCCAGAAGGCAAACTCATCAGCATCCTCCAATCTTTCATAGAATTCAAGCTCAAGCTCGCATACTCCTCTTTGAGAGCGCAACAGTGGATCCTTGTAAAGAACATGTGCTTGATTTTTCAGATAAATGATGTGTTTGATGCAGAAACTCCATTCAGGAAAATTTGGACCAGTTAGAGGATTGAGAGCAAGTAAATGATCGACAGTAGACATAGACATATCTGAAACAATAAAGAATCTTAAATAAGAACATACATGTAAAACTTCAAAAACAAATGCATTAAAAACCTTTTAATAAATCAAATACAAATGTTTTCCACTAATTGCCCAAGAGTTCCCACCGCAAGCTACACTCGTAGACGTTTACGATGTCACCCTCAACCAAAACTGCGGGTTTTAAGCCCCAATCCATTTAATTTCACTACCATGTAAGGAAGCTTTTGACACTAGAAATTAATAATTAGTGAAAACCTTAGACCAAGCCATCTCTCAAGAACAGGGATGCAATTCTTGCATTATATTCTAAGATGCTTCTAAGCAATTAACCAAAAATTTAACTCCGGCCAAAAGAGACAGTTTAGCTTGGCACGTAACCATACCGCACAGCCCTTAAAGCTTTTGTTATCAATAATTTAAATCAATCCTAGAATACTTGTGAAAGAGATCTACGCAAGCTACACTCATAGACGTTTACGCAAAGCCCTCCCACTATTCACATGATTTCAATTGTTTGTCTAGAAATCCCAACAACCATACCCATGCACCTCTAGGAACTAGCTGATGGGTTTTGTATACTGAAAGCATTTATTATAATGAGTATACAAAATTTTATTTCTCCTATCTGTTAACAATCGTACATGTATGAACAATGGTATCCTCTTGTCTCACCGATAGGGACGATCATACGGCGTGTTGTAGATCGCAGAAGACAATATGATCACTTGACCTACTGAGACATAAACCTGATCACAGCCGAGACGACGTATGAGGATACGTCTGTTCGGATGGCTGCAACATTGTCGGAATAAGTAGTCTGTCTTGGTTACTTGACATACTGGTACGCAGAGGTGGCGTATTGATGGACCGCAGTGAGATGTATTTGTCTGTCTGACATCAGCGAATAAAAGATCTCGTTATATTGATTGAGTCCAAACCCTAACGAAGGTTCAGGGGTTTGCACGGGTAGACTGTTGTTTTGACTTGCCATGGTGGAGAGCCTAAGTAACGTGCTCGTATATCCGCATCTTGGGTACAGCAGTTCATGTAGTACCGCCTGAGACTGGGTTTAGGTAACCATATCCGAGTAATAGGATGGGGACATTCCCTGAGGAGCTCAATAACATTCATCGTGCCAAAGTCCTGCAGGCTGATTAAGTTCAGGCACGAGTGATAAGGTTTGAGTGGTACTACTCAGGAATAATAAGATATTGATTAATTGTAGTTAGAGCTTGTCAGAGGCTCTGATTAATTAATGGATGTCCGGTAACCTTAAATATGGGGATTCTCAATTAATGCAGCCCGTTCTCATAACGTGGTAATAAAGGGGTAGGTCAGTATTAATTCTGTGGTGAAAAAGAATTAATATTAATTAATTAATTGTGTCCTGGGTTGTGGACATGAGAATTAATTAATTTATAGGCCCACTTTATTATTTGCATTAGGTCCCAGGTCTGGCCCAAATAAGTGTGTTGAATTGAGCCCGGGAGCCCACTAGGGTTTTATAACCCTAGGTCTATAAATAGACCTCTCACTCTCTGAAACCATAGCCACTTCATAACACAATTTGAAAAACCCTAGATCTAAGAGAGTGAGAGAGAGGCGCCGACTTCAGAGGGAGAGAGGAGGAGAATTTCGATTCTGGTCCTGCTCAAGCCACAGATCTACGGAGTCCTCACCAGTAGTAGATTTGATCAGCACCGGGATACAGATCTGAAGATCTAATCTGGAGAACAAATTTCTTTCTTTCTTCCCTTTTGTTTTCGATTTTAATCTAGAAATTAGATCTCTAATTTCTGTTTCCGCATATTAAATCGGATTGTGTGGTTGATTTCAAATTGGAAATTCAAACGCAAAAGATCGTTTCAGACACGATGGAATAACGGTAATTCCTCAATCCACGATATGTATTAAATTCATAAGAGCATGTTAGGTTTTTGTGAATTTTAATTATGAGCAATATCCATAAATCGATCTGGTTCAGTTTGGTTTTGGTGATTCGGTTCACGGTAAAACCCTACAATTTGTATCAGAGCCAGGTTTTTGATTTATGGCTCTGTTGTTCATAATTAAATTCGATATGCATGTATGAATTTATTATTTTGTGGATGTTGGTTTTTGTTCCTCGTGGCAACCCGTTGATTCAGCCCGCGGTGGTTTATCCGTGTAGGGCTGAATTGTTTTTGTAAAATCACGAGAAAATCCGTGATTAGTGTAGATTTGAAAAATTGTAATAGAATAGATTTCTGTATTTTTTCAAATTTTGTAATTGGACGGGTCGAGGACGAAGAACAAAGACGGGGCCGACGAAGGGCGGTGCACGGCGGCGCCAGGAGGCCGCACGCGCGTGCAGCTACGGGCGACGGCAGCACGGCACGGCAGGGCGGCGCTGGGTCCGGCTGCGGCGGCTGCAGTCGTCGTTGGATGCTGTCTCGTCGTGGTGGCTCGTGTTTTGGTGATTTGCACAATCCTGTGTAAACCCTAGGGTTTGCATTAGGGTTAGGGCAAATCATCAGATCACAAAGGCCTAAAATCCAAAAGATTTGGTGTATCCAGATTTGAAGGCCCTTGAAGATTTGGAAGATTTGAAAAGATTTGGATTTATCCAAATTAATTCAAAATTCAAATTGTAATAGATAGAATTTTTTTTTTCTATTTTTGGGGCCACGAGGAATTTTTGTTTGCCTTAATTGTCCTTGTATGATATGAGATTTATTTATGTGCGCAATTAAGCATGTGTAGATAATAGGAAAATCATGTTTTATCGCTTTTATTATTTACAGTTCTTCAAGCATGCTTATGTGATTAATTTCTTTTGTTGGATTATATTTTGGGAATTTTTGGGCTTGTTTAATTACATGCAAAAATTTGGAAAATATAATGACAAAGAAATTATGTGTGCACATAAAGAAACCTTTTAAAAGAAAAATACTATGCAGATTTTTTAATTAAAATCAATAGACCTCCACAAAGCGGTCCTAGGTTGTAAGTGTATCTCTCGTTCTAATAAACGTCTACGAGTGTAGCTTGCTAGTTCCTAGAGGTGCTTGGGTACGGTTGTTGGGATTTCTAGACAAACAATTTAAATCATGTGAATAGTGGGAGGGCTTTGCGTAAACGTCTACGAGTGTAGCTTGCGTAGACCTCTTTCACAAGTATTCTAGGATTGATTTAAATTATAGATAACAAAAGCTTTGAGGGTTGTGCGGTATGGTTACGTGCCATGCTAAACTGTCTCTTTTGGCCGGAGTTAAATTTTTGGTTAATTGCTTAGAAGCATCTTAGATAATACAAGAATTGCATCCCTGTTCTTGAGAGATGGCTTGGTCTAAGGTTTTCACTAATTAATAATTTCTAGTGTCAAGGCTAGTCAGTCTCGAGCAGAGGAAGTGTTGGAATTGATCCATTCTGACTTATGTGGACCGATGTCCACACAGGCTCGTGGAGGGTACGAGTACTTCGTCACTTTCATTGACGACTACTCAAGGTACGGATACGTTTACCTGCTTCGCTACAAGTCTGAATTCTTTGAGAAATTCAAAGAGTTCAAGACTGAGGTAGAAAAGAAGGTCGGGAAAACTATCAAATCGCTGCGATCTGCCCGCAGTGGCGAATACCTCGGCAACGAGTTCCTGCAATATTTGGCAGAAAATGGGATTACATCCCAGTGGACTGCACCAGGTACTCCCCAGAAAAACGGTGTAGCTGAAAGAAGAAATAGGACTCTTCTAGAGTTGGTAAGATCAATGATGAGTAATGCAAACTTACCAATTTCGTTTTGGGGCTACGCATTGGAAACAGCAGCTTACGTGCTTAATGTGGTGCCTTCTAAATCAGTTCCTAAGACACCTTCTGAGCTCTTCCTTGGTCGCAAACCTAGTTTGTGCAAGTT
>JAPKLW010000507.1:50219-77613 GCA_026898455.1 Plectranthus barbatus
AATGTCGGTTGATTGTAGTCGATTCTCACTTTTGGACCTGCCTTTTATAGATGGAGATTCAAATCTTGAATCTCCATGTCCGTTAGACACAACGGCTCCCTGGTCTGAAAGTGGTTTGACTTGATCAGACGCTTTTGGCGTTGATCTATACTTTCCGAACTACTTCGGGAAAGTCTCGTCCTTTGTGTGCGCTTTTGTCAGAACGGCAGTATAGCTTCAGCCTTGGACATTCTTGCTCTGCTAATGTTCCTTAGCGATCTGCTATCGTGTCTTGGTCTGCTGAACGCTTCCGTTGACAATTGATCCCTTGAAGTCTGTTCTGCTAGCATCTTTCTGGGTTTGCTGAATGTTAGCAAATGCTAAAGCCTTAGCATTCTGCTAGCGTATGTCTTCTAGCAAACGCCGTCCTTCAATATCTGCTAGGAAATCCTCTAGCAGACTAATCTAGGATTTGACTCAGCATATTCTATGGCGACACGCCATTTGGCAACATATTTGTCCTGCACTGCCTCTTCGTAAGTCAGTGTGTCAGAGTCCTCATGTCCATCTTCCGGGCTCAAGTCCGAAGACTCACCCACGAACATGTACCTTTCCGGCTGGAAAATAGCTCTCCCACTACGACGAGGTATCGGTGCCGTGTCAGTAGTAGGTGCAGTGACTTGTGGTCCAGCACCTTGCACTGAAGAACGTATCTGTGGTGCTGCACCTCTCACAGGTGCACCCACATCTACACGCTCCCCTTCCCTTGGAATTGCATTCTCGTTCTCAATTTCTTGAAGAACGATATCACTCCTTGACTTGTGATTACTCACATACTCGTCCTCCAAGAATCTAGTGTTGGTGTTAACAACGACTCTTTGACTCTCAGGACAGTAAAAGTAACCACCTTTCGTTTGCCTAGGATACCCTATGAACAATATTACTTTTGACCTGCTTTCTAGCTTATCAGGTTCATTCGACAGTACGTGTGCCGGACAGCCCCATACTCTAAACTTGCACAAACTAGGTTTGCGACCAAGGAAGAGCTCAGAAGGCGTCTTAGGAACTGATTTAGAAGGCACCACATTAAGCACGTAAGCTGCTGTTTCCAATGCGTAGACCCAAAACGAAATTGGTAAGTTTGCATAACTTATCATTGATTTTACCATCTCTAGAAGAGTCTTATTTCTTCTCTCAGCTACACCGTTTTGCTGGGGAGTACCCGGTGCAGTCCACTGGGATGTAATCCCATTTTCTGACAAATATTGCAGGAACTCGTTACCGAGGTATTCGCCGCCGCGGTCAGATCGCAGCGACTTGATAGTTTTCCTGACCTTCTTTTCTACCTCAGCCTTGAACTCTTTGAATTTCTCAAAGCATTCAGACTTGTAGCGAAGCAGGTAAACGTATCCGTACCTTGAGTAATCGTCAATGAAAGTGATGAAGTACTCGTACCCTCCACGAGCCTGGTGGACATCGGTCCACATAAGTCAGAATGGATCAATTCCAACACTTCCTCTGCTCGAGACTGACTAGCCTTGAAAGGCCTAGTTGACATCTTGCCCTCGATGCAGGATTCGCAGACTTGATAAGGTACAGCCCGGACTAGGTCCAATGTACTGTCATCTGCAAGTCTTTGTATCCGCTTCAAGCTGATGTAACCCAGTCTCAAGTGCCAGAGATATGTAAGATCCTCATCAGAAGAAGTAAGTTTTCTCTTTCTAGGATTATCAATTACGGATGAATTGCATGCAATACTTGCGGAAGCCTTATGATTACAGTTAATAACATAGAGAGAATTATTCAGCATTCCACGACAGATAACACCGTTATTACCAATGATAGAAACACCACTATAAAAAATAACTGAATATCCATCAACATAAAGTTTGGAAACTGAAATAAGGTTTCGGCGAAAATCCGGCACGTTCAAAACATCTCTCAAAGTTAAAACAGAATCATCAAAGTGTAGGGTTTTTCCGTGAACCGAATCACCAAAACCAAACTGAACCGGATCGATCTATGGATATTGCTCATAATTAAATATTCTCAAAACCCTAGCATGCTCCTATGAATTTAATGCATAATTGTGGATTGAGAGATTACCGTAAATCCGTAGTGTTTGTACCGATCTTTTGCGTTTGAATTTCAAGAACCAATTCAACCACGCAATCCGATTTCTCTGTGGAAACAGAAATTAGAAAACTAATCTCTAGAGAAAATCGAAAATAAAGAAAAGGGAAAGAAGAAATCTGTTGTTCTCCAGATCAGGTCTTCAGATCTGTGTCCCGGTGCTGGTCAGATCTACTACTGGTGAGGACTCCGTAGATCTGTAATCTGAGCAGGACTAGAATCGAAATTCTCCTCCCTCTTCTCACCAAAAATGGCGCCCTCCTCTCTCTCTCTAGGGTTTGTGTTTCAACTGTGTTACAACTTATGAGAGAGAGCTGTCTATTTATAGACCTAGGGTTAGAAACCCTAATGGGCCATTTTGGGCTCAATTCAGCACACTTGTTGGGCCAGACCTGGGACCTAATGCAAATAATAAAGTGGGCCTATAAATTAATTAATTCCCATGTCCACAACCCAGGACACAATTAATTAATTAATATTAATTCTTTTTCACCACAGAATTAATACTGACCTACCCCTTTATTACCACGTTGTGAGAACGGGTTGCATTAATTGAGAATCCCCATATTTAAGGTTACCAGACATCCATTAATTAATCGGAGCCTCTGATAAGCTCTAACTACAATTAATTAATATCTTATTATTCCTGAGTAGTACCACTCAAACCTTATCACTCGTGCCTGAACTTAATCAGCCTGCAGGACTTTGGCACGATGAATGTTATTGAGCTCCTCAGGGAATGTCCCCATCCTATTACTCGGATATGGTTACCTAAGTTCAGTCTCAGGCGGTACTACGCGAACTGCTGTTACCCAAGATGCGGATATACGAGCGCGCTGTGTTGGCTCTCCACCATGGCAAGTCAAAACAACAGTCAACCCGTGCAAACCCCTGAACCTTCGTTAGGGTTCGAACTCAATCAATATAACGAGATCTTTTATTCGCTGATGTCAGACAGACGAATATATCTCACTGTGGTCCATCAATACGCCACCTCTGCGTACCAGCATGTCAAGTAACCAAGACAGACTACTTATTCCGACAATGCCGCAGCCATCCAGACAGACGTATCCTCATACGCTGTCTCGGCTGTGATCAGGTTTATGTCTCACTAGGTCAAGTGATCATACTGTCTTCTGCGATCTACGACACGCCGTATGATCGTCCCTATCGGTGAGACAAGAGGATACCATTGTTCATACATGTACGATTGTTAACAGATAGGAGAAATAAACCGTTGTATACACATTGTAATAAATGCTTTCAGTATACAAAACCCATCACAAAGTACAAGGTTAAATCTCCAATGGCAGCTGCACTCACTTGTGTTGCGTTCCCCATTGAGATGGTAACCTCGTCATTCTTCAGCACCCTCCTCGGTGTGAACCCCTGCAAAATGTAACAAACATGATCAGTAGCTCCAGTATCCACTACCCACGAATGAGTAGAAACCGATGCTAAACATGTTTCCATTACAAATGCAAATGACGTACCTTGTCCCTTAGCATTCGGACAATCCACCTTTCCGCATCCAGCACTCTCGTTCTTCTTTGGAGAGACCTTGACTCTCTTCCCCTTCCTAGACTTGCTATCACTGCCTGTTTTCCTGAACTTGCTCTCAGCACCATCGTCTCCAACCTTAGAGGTTGTCGAACCAGTACTCTAACCAGACAGAACAGGTTTCCGTGCTCGCATGGTGGATTGCTCTACTACAAGGTCCTCAAGTAGCTCATGCAGAGCATACTCTCCCTTTGCAGCAGCAACCACCTTAATGTCATAATAGGATTCCGGAAGAGAATTCAGGATAATATCAATCTCGCCTTGCGCACTGATATTACCACCCCGCACAGTAAACTGTCTCATGAGGTTAATCATAGACATCATGTGTGTAGTCACTGAACTATCCTCAACCATCTTCTTGCACACAAGATTGTGCACAAGTTTACAGTTAATAGTTCGCTCCACTTTGCCAAAGGCTGTTGAGAGCTCCTTCCAAAGCTCTCCAGCCCTTTCGAGGTGCTCATACTTATGCCTTAATTATGTAGACAGGGAACCTGTGATGAGCCAGAAGGCAAACTCATCAGCATCCTCCAATCTTTCATAGAATTCAAGCTCAAGCTCGCATACTCCTCTTTGAGAGCGCAACAGTGGATCCTTGTAAAGAACATGTGCTTGATTTTTCAGATAAATGATGTGTTTGATGCAGAAACTCCATTCAGGAAAATTTGGACCAGTTAGAGGATTGAGAGCAAGTAAATGATCGACAGTAGACATAGACATATCTGAAACAATAAAGAATCTTAAATAAGAACATACATGTAAAACTTCGAAAACAAATGCATTAAAAACCTTTTAATAAATCAAATACAAATGTTTTCCACTAATTGCCCAAGAGTTCCCACCGCAAGCTACACTCGTAGACGTTTACGATGTCACCCTCAACCAGAACTGCGGGTTTTAAGCCCCAATCCATTTAATTTCACTACCATGTCAGGATGCTTTTGACACTAGAAATTAATAATTAGTGAAAACCTTAGACCAAGCCATCTCTCAAGAACAGGGATGCAATTCTTGCATTATATTCTAAGATGCTTCTAAGCAATTAACCAAAAATTTAACTCCGGCCAAAAGAGACAGTTTAGCTTGGCACGTAACCATACCGCACAGCCCTTAAAGCTTTTGTTATCAATAATTTAAATCAATCCTAGAATACTTGTGAAAGAGATCTACGCAAGCTACACTCATAGACGTTTACGCAAAGCCCTCCCACTATTCACATGATTTCAATTGTTTGTCTAGAAATCCCAACAACCATACCCATGCACCTCTAGGAACTAGCTGATGGGTTTTGTATACTGAAAGCATTTATTATAATGAGTATACAAAATTTTATTTCTCCTATCTGTTAACAATCGTACATGTATGAACAATGGTATCCTCTTGTCTCACCGATAGGGACGATCATACGGCGTGTTGTAGATCGCAGAAGACAATATGATCACTTGACCTACTGAGACATAAACCTGATCACAGCCGAGACGACGTATGAGGATACGTCTGTTCGGATGGCTGCAACATTGTCGGAATAAGTAGTCTGTCTTGGTTACTTGACATACTGGTACGCAGAGGTGGCGTATTGATGGACCGCAGTGAGATGTATTTGTCTGTCTGACATCAGCGAATAAAAGATCTCGTTATATTGATTGAGTCCAAACCCTAACGAAGGTTCAGGGGTTTGCACGGGTAGACTGTTGTTTTGACTTGCCATGGTGGAGAGCCTAAGTAACGTGCTCGTATATCCGCATCTTGGGTACAGCAGTTCATGTAGTACCGCCTGAGACTGGGTTTAGGTAACCATATCCGAGTAATAGGATGGGGACATTCCCTGAGGAGCTCAATAACATTCATCGTGCCAAAGTCCTGCAGGCTGATTAAGTTCAGGCACGAGTGATAAGGTTTGAGTGGTACTACTCAGGAATAATAAGATATTGATTAATTGTAGTTAGAGCTTGTCAGAGGCTCTGATTAATTAATGGATGTCCGGTAACCTTAAATATGGGGATTCTCAATTAATGCAGCCCGTTCTCATAACGTGGTAATAAAGGGGTAGGTCAGTATTAATTCTGTGGTGAAAAAGAATTAATATTAATTAATTAATTGTGTCCTGGGTTGTGGACATGAGAATTAATTAATTTATAGGCCCACTTTATTATTTGCATTAGGTCCCAGGTCTGGCCCAAATAAGTGTGCTGAATTGAGCCCGGGAGCCCACTAGGGTTTTATAACCCTAGGTCTATAAATAGACCTCTCACTCTCTGAAACCATAGCCACTTCATAACACAATTTGAAAAACCCTAGATCTAAGAGAGTGAGAGAGAGGCGCCGACTTCAGAGGGAGAGAGGAGGAGAATTTCGATTCTGGTCCTGCTCAAGCCACAGATCTACGGAGTCCTCACCAGTAGTAGATCTGACCAGCACCGGGATACAGATCTGAAGATCTAATCTGGAGAACAAATTTCTTTCTTTCTTCCCTTTTGTTTTCGATTTTAATCTAGAAATTAGATCTCTAATTTCTGTTTCCGCATATTAAATCGGATTGTGTGGTTGATTTCAAATTGGAAATTCAAACGCAAAAGATCGTTTCAGACACGACGGAATAACGGTAATTCCTCAATCCACGATATGTATTAAATTCATAAGAGCATGTTAGGTTTTTGTGAATTTTAATTATGAGCAATATCCATAAATCGATCTGGTTCAGTTTGGTTTTGGTGATTCGGTTCACGGTAAAACCCTACAATTTGTATCAGAGCCAGGTTTTTGATTTATGGCTCTGTTGTTCATAATTAAATTCGATATGCATGTATGAATTTATTATTTTGTGGATGTTGGTTTTTGTTCCTCGTGGCAACCCGTTGATTCAGCCCGCGGTGGTTTATCCGTGTAGGGCTGAATTGTTTTTGTAAAATCACGAGAAAATCCGTGATTAGTGTAGATTTGAAAAATTGTAATAGAATAGATTTCTGTATTTTTTCAAATTTTGTAATTGGACGGGTCGAGGACGAAGAACAAAGACGGGGCCGACGAAGGGCGGTGCACGGCGGCGCCAGGAGGCCGCACGCGCGTGCAGCTACGGGCGACGGCAGCACGGCACGGCAGGGCGGCGCTGGGTCCGGCTGCGGCGGCTGCAGTCGTCGTTGGATGCTGTCTCGTCGTGGTGGCTCGTGTTTTGGTGATTTGCACAATCCTGTGTAAACCCTAGGGTTTGCATTAGGGTTAGGGCAAATCATCAGATCACAAAGGCCTAAAATCCAAAAGATTTGGTGTATCCAGATTTGAAGGCCCTTGAAGATTTGGAAGATTTGAAAAGATTTGGATTTATCCAAATTAATTCAAAATTCAAATTGTAATAGATAGAATTTTTTTTTTCTATTTTTGGGGCCACGAGGAATTTTTGTTTGCCTTAATTGTCCTTGTATGATATGAGATTTATTTATGTGCGCAATTAAGCATGTGTAGATAATAGGAAAATCATGTTTTATCGCTTTTATTATTTACAGTTCTTCAAGCATGCTTATGTGATTAATTTCTTTTGTTGGATTATATTTTGGGAATTTTTGGGCTTGTTTAATTACATGCAAAAATTTGGAAAATATAATGACAAAGAAATTATGTGTGCACATAAAGAAACCTTTTAAAAGAAAAATACTATGCAGATTTTTTAATTAAAATCAATAGACCTCCACAAAGCGGTCCTAGGTTGTAAGTGTATCTCTCGTTCTAATAAACGTCTACGAGTGTAGCTTGCTAGTTCCTAGAGGTGCTTGGGTACGGTTGTTGGGATTTCTAGACAAACAATTTAAATCATGTGAATAGTGGGAGGGCTTTGCGTAAACGTCTATGAGTGTAGCTTGCGTAGACCTCTTTCACAAGTATTCTAGGATTGATTTAAATTATAGATAACAAAAGCTTTGAGGGTTGTGCGGTATGGTTACGTGCCATGCTAAACTGTCTCTTTTGGCCGGAGTTAAATTTTTGGTTAATTGCTTAGAAGCATCTTAGATAATACAAGAATTGCATCCCTGTTCTTGAGAGATGGCTTGGTCTAAGGTTTTCACTAATTAATAATTTCTAGTGTCAAGGCTAGTCAGTCTCGAGCAGAGGAAGTGTTGGAATTGATCCATTCTGACTTATGTGGACCGATGTCCACACAGGCTCGTGGAGGGTACGAGTACTTCGTCACTTTCATTGACGACTACTCAAGGTACGGATACGTTTACCTGCTTCGCTACAAGTCTGAATTCTTTGAGAAATTCAAAGAGTTCAAGACTGAGGTAGAAAAGAAGGTCGGGAAAACTATCAAATCGCTGCGATCTGACCGCGGTGGCGAATACCTCGGCAACGAGTTCCTGCAATATTTGGCAGAAAATGGGATTACATCCCAGTGGACTGCACCAGGTACTCCCCAGAAAAACGGTGTAGCTGAAAGAAGAAATAGGACTCTTCTAGAGTTGGTAAGATCAATGATGAGTAATGCAAACTTACCAATTTCGTTTTGGGGCTACGCATTGGAAACAGCAGCTTACGTGCTTAATGTGGTGCCTTCTAAATCAGTTCCTAAGACACCTTCTGAGCTCTTCCTTGGTCGCAAACCTAGTTTGTGCAAGTTTAGAGTATGGGGTTGTCCGACAAACGTACTGTCGAAGGAACCTGATAAGTTAGAAAGCAGGTCAAAAGTAATGTTGTTCATAGGGTATCCCAGGCAAACGAAAGGTGGTTACTTTTACTGTCCTGAGAGTCAAAGAGGCGTTGTTAGCACCAATGCTAGATTCTTGGAGGACGAGTATGTGAGTAATCACAGGTCAAGGAGTGATATCGTTCTTCAAGAAATTGAGAACGAGAATGCAATTCCAAGGGAAGGGGAACGTGTAGATGTGGGCGCACCTGTGAGAGGTACAGCACCACAGACATGTTCTTCAGTGCAAGGTGCATGACCACAAATCACTGCATCTACTACTGACACGGCACCGATGCCTCATCGTAGTGGGAGAGTTATTTTCCAGCCGAAAAGGAACATGTTCGTGGGTGAGTCTTCGAACTTGAGCCCAAAAGACGTACATGAGGACTCAGACCCACTAACTTACGAAGAGGCAGTGCAAGACAAGGATGTTGCCAAATGGCGTGTCGCCATGGATTCTGAAATTGAATCCATAACTGCTATGGATGTATACCAGAAAACTGATTTGCCGGATGGCTTAAGGGCCGTAGGGTGCAAATAGGTATACAAGAGAAAGAAAGGGGTGGATGGAAAGATCACGACTTTTAAAGCCAGGCTGGTGGCAAAGGGTTATAGTCAAAAGGAGGGCATTGACTATGACGAAACCTTTTCACCCGTAGCCATGCTCAAATCCATCTGGATACTCCTTGCCATAGCTGCGCATATGGACCTCGAGATCTGGCAGATGGATGTCAAAACCGCTTTTCTAAACAGTTACCTTGAAGAAGGTAGAGACATCTATATGCAGCAACCCGAGGGTTACATAAGCAAGGGTGAAGAACATCTTGTCTGGAAGCTTAGGAAGTCCTTGTATGGACTTAAGCAAGCTTCAAGGTCGTGGAACTTACGTTTCAACGATGTGATTAAATCCTATGGATTTGCACAGTTGGAAAACGAAAGTTGTGTTTACCGACTTTGTGTCAGTGGGAGCTTGATCTTCCTTGCACTTTACGTTGATGACATACTCCTATTTGGAAACAACGAGGGAGTGATGTCCGAAATCATGGTTTGGTTATCCGAACAGTTCCAAATGAAGGATCTTGGAGAAGCTGGCTACATTCTTGGGATTAAGGTCTTACGAGATCATAAGAGAAGAATGTTGAGCTTATCCCAAACATCCTGTGTAGATACTGTGATAGCCCGGTTCAGCATGCAACTCGCCAAGAAAGACTTGCTACCTTTCAGACATGGTGTTCGTCTTTCTGGTGGGCAGTGTCCTCAGACACAGCGGGAGAAAGACAAAATGAGTCTTGTACCATACGCTTCGGCGGTGGGTAGTCTCATGTATGCGATGTTGTGTACTAGGCCAGATATCTTTATGTCGTTGGCATGGTAGCAAGATATCAGTCTAACCCTGGACAGGCTCCCTGGACTGCTGTAAAGCACATCCTCATGTATTTGAAAAGAACTAGGAATTTCTGCCTAGTTTATCAAAGTAAGGATTTGTGTCCTGTGGGTTATACAGACTCGGATTTCCAAGGGGACCAGGATGAGAAGAAATCGACCTCAGGATATGTGTTTACCCTGGGAGGTGGAGCTTTATCTTGGAGGAGCTCAAAGCAGAAATGCATTGCTGACTCCACCATGGAGGCGGAATATGTCGCCGCCTCTGACGTTTTGAAAGAGGGGGTGTGGCTCCGGAACTACCTTTTAGAGTTGGGTGTGATCCCGAGTTTGCCGAGGAGCATCACAATTTATTGTGATAACTCTGGTGCAGTGGCAAACTCAAAGGAACCGCGGTCTCACAGGGCAAGCAAACACATAGAGAGAAAGTACAATATCATACGAGAAATCGTATCGAGGGGCGATGTGCTGATTAAGAAGATTGACACTGCTGACAATCTTGCTGATCCGTTTACAAAGAGCTTGCCGCAGAAAGTTTACGAAAGACATATTCGTGAGCTGGGTCTGAGGTGGATGCCGACCACTGATAGTGGTTAAAGTGACAGCAGACTAGATAGACGGACTGTATACTCTGTAATAGGTTAGTTATGTTTTGAGTATAAGTGGGAGATTGATGGGTTTTGTATACTGAAAGCATTTATTATAATGAGTATACAACGGTTTATTTCTCCTATCTGTCTTGGTTACTTGACATGCTGGTACGCAGAGGTGGCGTATTGATGGACCGCAGTGAGATATATTCGTCTGTCTGACATCAACGAATAAAAGATCTCGTTATATTGATTGAGTCCGAACCCTAACGAAGGTTCAGGGGTTTGCACGGGTTGACTGTTGTTTTGACTTGCCATGGTGGAGAGCCAACACAGCGCGCTCGTATATCCGCATCTTGGGTAACAGCAGTTCGTGTAGTACCGCCTGAGACTGAACTTAGGTAACCATATCCGAGTAATAGGATGGGGACATTCCCTGAGGAGCTCAATAACATTCATCGTGCCAAAGTCCTGCAGGCTGATTAAGTTCAGGCACGAGTGATAAGGTTTGAGTGGTACTACTCAGGAATAATAAGATATTAATTAATTGTAGTTAGAGCTTGTCAGAGGCTTCGATTAATTAATGGTTGTCCGGTAACCTTAAATATGGGGATTCTCAATTAATGCAGCCCGTTCTCATAACGTGGTAATAAAGGGGTAGGTGAGTATTAATTCTGTGGTGAAAAAGAATTAATATTAATTAATTAATTGTGTCATGGTTTGTGGACATGGGAATTAATTAATTTATGGGTCCACTTTATTATTTGCATTAGGTCCCAGGTCTGGCCCAAATAAGTGTGTTGAATTGAGCCCGGGAGCCCACTAGGGTTTTATAACCCTAGGTCTATAAATAGACCTCTCACTCTCTGAAACCCTAGCCACTTCATAACACAATTTGAAAAACCGTAGATCTAAGAGAGTGAGAGAGAGGCGCCGACTTCAGAGGGAGAGAGGAGGAGAATTTTGATTCTGGTCCTGCTCAAGCCACAGATCTACGGAGTCCTCACCAGTAGTAGATCTGATTAGCACCGGGATACAGATCTGAAGATCTAATCTGGAGAACAGATTTCTTTCTTTCTTCCCTTTTGTTTTTGATTTTAATCTAGAAATTAGATCTCTAATTTCTGTTTCCGCAGATTAAATCGGATTGAGTGGTTGATTTCAAATTGGAAATTCAAACGCAAAAGATTGTTTCAGACACGACGGAATAACGGTAATTCCCCAATCCACGATATGTATTAAATTTATAGGAGCATGTTAGGTTTTTGTAAATTTTAATTATGAGCAATATACATAAATCGATGCGGTTTAGTTTGGTTTTGGTGATTCGGTTCACGGTAAAACCCTACAATAGCAAGCTACACTCGTAGACGTTTACTAGAACGAGAGATACACTTACAGCCTAGGACCGCTTTGTGGAGATCTATTGATTTTAATTAAAAAATCTGCTTAGTATTTTTCTATTAAAATGTTTCTTTATGCGCACACATAATTTCTTTGTCATTATATTTCCCAAATTTTTGCATGTAGTAATACAAGCCCAAAAATTTCCAAAATATAATCCAACAAGAAATTAATCACATAAGCATGCTTGGAAAGCTGTAAATAATAAAAGCGATAAATCATGTTTTTCCTATTATCTACACATGCTTAATTGCGCACATAAATAAATCACATATCATACGAGGACAATTAAGGCAAACAAAAATTCCTCGTGGCCCCAAAAATAGAAAAATAAATTCTATCTATTACAATTTGAATTTGAATTTAATTTGGATAATTCCAAATCTTTTCAAATCTTCCCAAATCTTCAAGGGCCTCCAAATCTTGATCCACCAATTCTTTTGTGATTTAGGCCTTTGTGATCTGATGATTTGCCCTAACCCTAATGCAAACCCTAGGGTTTACACAGGATTGTACAAACCACCAAAACACGAGCCACCCTCGCAGGGACAGCAGCAGCCGACGACAGCCGCCGCCGCCACCGCCCCGACAGCCGGTCCGCCACCACGCCCAGCGGGCTCGCGCGCGCACCGCGCACATACGGCTCCGTCCGCGCGCAGCCCGCGCGCCCGCCGCCGCGTCCACCCACCTGCCGCCGGCCGCTCGCGACGCACGCCCTCTCATGCCGTCGCGCGCGCGGCCTCCTGTTGCCGCCGTGCACCGCTCTTTGTCGGCTCCGTCTTCGTTCTTCATCCTCGACCCGTCCAATTACATAATTTGAAAAATTACAGAAAATCTATTATATTACAATTTTTCAAATCTACACTAATCACGGATTTTCTCGTGATTTTACAAAACTAATTCAGCCCTACACGGATAAACCACCGCAGGCTGAATCACACGGGTTGCCACGAGGAACAAAAACCATCCACAACAATAAATCCATACATACATGCATATCGAATTTAATTATACACAAAAGAGCCATAAATCAAGAACCTCGCTCTGATACCAATTGTAGGATTTTCCCGTGAACCGAATCACGAAAACCAAACTGAACCGGATCGATTTATGGATTTTATGCATAATTAAATACAAGATAAATCGTAGCATGCTCCTATGAATTTAATTACCAGAATTGTGGATTGAGGAATTACTGTTACTCCGTCGAGTCTGAACCGATCTTTTGCGTTTGAATTTCCAACTTGAATTCAACCACGCAATCCGATTTTATCTGCGGAATCAGAAATTAGAAATCTAATTTCTTAGAATAAAAATCGAAAACAAAGAGATAAGAATAGAGAAATCTGTTCTCCAGATTAGATCTTCAGGGATGTGTCCCAATGTTGCTCAGATCTGCTACTGGTGAGGATTCCACAGATCTGTGTTGTAGGACGGAGCAGAAAAATCCTTCTTCTCCCCTCTACAGGTGCCACCCACTCTCTCTCTGCCTCTAGGGTTTCACTGATTTGAATGTGTTCAATAGTGGCTAGGGTTTCCAGAGGGAATGGTCTATTTATAGACCCAGGGTTTTATCCCTAATGGGCTACTGGGACCTTTTTCAGCATATTTAATTGGGCCAGTCCTAGGACCTAATGCAAATAATAAAGTGGGCCTAAAATTAATTAATTCTCATGCCCACAACCCAGAACATAATTAATTAATTAATATTAATTCTTTTTTACCACAGAATTAATACTGACCTACCCCTTTATTACCATGTTATGAGAACGGGCTGCATTAATTGAGAATCCCCATATTTAAGGTTACCGGACATCCATTAATTAATCGGAGCCTCTGACAAGATCTAACTACAATTAATTAATATCTTATTATTCCTGAGTAGTACCACTCAATCCTTATCACTCGTGCCTGAACTTAATCAGCCTGCAGGACTTTGACACGATGAATGTTATTGAGCTCCTCAGGGAATGTCCCCATCCTATTACTCGGATATGGTTACCTAAACCCAGTATCAGGCGGTACTACATGAACTGTTGTTACCCAAGATGCGGATATACGAGCACGTTAATTAGGGTCTCCACCATGGCAAGTCAAAGCAACAGTCAACCCGTGCAAACCCCTGAACCTTCGTTAGGGTTTGGACTCAATCAATATAACGAGATCTTGTATTCGTTGATGTCAGACAGACGAATACATCTCACTGCGGTCCATCAATACGCCACCTCTGCGTACCAGCATGTCAAGTAACCAAGACAGACTACTTATTCCGACAATGCCGCAGCCATCCAGACAAACGTATCCTCATACGCTGTCTCGGCTGTGATCAGGTTTATGTCTCACTAGGTCAAGTGATCATACTGTCTTCTGCGATCTACAACATGCCGTATGATCATCCCTATCGGTGAGACAAGAGGATACCATTGTTCATACATGTAATATTGTTAACAGATAGGAGAAATAAACCTTTGTATACTCATTATAATAAATGCTTTCAGTATACAAAACCCATCAGAAATAAAGACGCACCCCGCAGCCTTCAAACTGGATAGTTGGATGTTTTCTTGTTCTTCCCAGAACTCCCGTGATAATCAGATTCCCAGAGTAGGAAACTGACTGCTATAAATATTACTTTGGAAAGTAATATTCACGAAGTAAGAGCTTCAACTTATAGCTTCAGCCTCGTGCACTTAGATAGATGCACGGAAGATAATAACTTGAGTTAGAAAACCAAGTCTCGTGTTCAGAGGACATAAAAATTCAGAGAGCTTTGAGTAGACAATTTGACAGAGTTTCTGCTTGTCTTTGCTTTAGAGTTCGTAACATTTTCTTATCAAAGCATTGAGTTATTTATAGGTGCTAGGATGACAATTCGAATTTCTGCGCGTTAGACATCTCGATCCAACCGTTAGAGGCAGAGATTGGGTTGTCCAATCATGGCCATTTTTGGTCCCCGAGATAAGAGTAGTTGTAATGCAGCGGAAAGTTAAAGATTCTTGCACTTATCTTGATGAGGTTCTGACTCAACAAGAACTCAGAAAATATGTTTTAATCTAAAAAAGCTCTTAGATCGATTGCAGTTTATACTCCAGCACTTGAGATGCTGCGTTTCAATTCAGAGAAAAAGCAACAAACAATAAGAACAAGAAAGACACAAGGATTATAGTGGTTCGGATAAATGTCCTACGCCCACTCTACAGTCTACTGAATGGAATTCACTAAGACTTGATACAAAGAGTTGAGTTTGATATCTAACTGCAGGCAGCACCTCCGTCTTGCTACAACGCACCTTCAAGCAGCTCCTCTGATATCAATCTTCTCAGCAACCCTTAGAGTGAGGACGCACCTCGCAGCCTCCTTGAATGCCAGATTTAGGAGTTTTAGTGTTCTTCCTTGAACTTATCCAACTTGCGGAAGACGCCCATGATAGTCAATCTTACAGAGTAAGATGATTGTTGAGTTCTTCCTAGGATAGAAAGAACTCCAAGATAACTCAAGAAGTAAACTTCCATAGTCTCGTGTTTATCACCACGGATAGCTTCTACGAAGCTTTGAAATTTCAAGTATTCAAAAAGAAATTCGGCGGATTTTGTGCTTGATTTTTGTATACGATCGATCTCACGTTTTTTTGGAAATCCTCTGTTATTTAAAGACAAAGATTCAAGACTTTGAATCTTTTGCCAGTTAGAGACAGATTGGTGAATGACCAATCTTCTTTCTTCTTTTTTCTGAGCTGCACAGAGACGTTTCAGGTCTCCTTGCACTGATTCGCTCTTTATCTGACACGCAGGCATTGTCAAAATGTATCTTCAAGTGATCCTAGGAATCCTTCTGACTTTTGATATGTAAACCTTAATATTCAGGAAATTCCTTAAAAAACCTTAAATTGATGGTCTTTTCATTTTGACTTACCCGCTACAGATGTCTGCTAGACTCTGGGATGTTGTTGTAGAAACTCTCTGTTGAGTCCGCTAAGCGTTTGTTGAGATCTTAGTAACCTTGCCACGATCTAGCATATTGTCTGCTATATTATTCTAGCAATCTTGAGACTTGCTGAGTGCCCTCAACAATCTTTATGAATTTCTCGGTACATGCTAATTTTCCATATCTTCATTACTTTGCTAGCCTCTTCAGCAATCTTCATTTCTCCGGAACATTTCTAACTTTTCAATTCTTCAAAGGCTGTGCTAGATTCTTCAGCAACCATTAGCAAACAATTCCTAACTCTATTACAACTCAACCAAAAGTATCATATACAGGACTTTTACAATTTCAGCAAATTGCTGAGTTGCTAGAGACTAAACAGACCTAGCTTTGATGCACCAAAACAAACACAAATAAATATATGATCAAATGGTACAATATTCCCAACAATCTCCCCCTTTTTGGTGCGATCAAAGCCCTACCAAAACTATCTCGCTGATCATGGGAAAGAAGACTCCTGAGTTTACAAAATAAATCTTGTACACTAACTCAGTATGTCGACTCCTTAGATTTCAGCAATGTTCGAAAAACTTCCCCCTCAAAAAAAGAAGGGTACTGCTCGAAAAAATTTTAAAGTGCAAGTGAATAGCTTAGTAAAATGCTGGAATTTCAACAGCAATTAAGCACATAGCAACATTCACACACGAAGAAAATAGTATAATACAAATACGAACAATAACAAACTCTCAGCAGTCCACATGCAATTTGTTGATTACACAAAGAGTGTAAATTCAGCTAAGCAAATAAGATCAGAATTGGACAATGAGATTTTATCGTCAATCTGGGTAAGTTACCATTAAATAATTTCAGTAGTGAAGTACAAGGAAACTAAAAACCCACAAAAATTACAGAGATACGAAGATAGAGAGAATTACTTATTAGTTGCAGAGGAATCCGAATCAACATTCTTTGAACTTGGAGACCCGATGGTTTTTGTTGAGATTGTTGATAGATGTTGCAGTAAACTTCATGAATTTGTCCACCAAAACATCTCTCTTTTCTCCGTCGAGTCGTACCCTCTCTTTTTTCCTTCTTCTTTCTTCTCTATCTTCTTTCTCTTGTTGTCTCCTCTTATCTTCTTCAAGCTTCCTGCGAGCTTCCAAGCGGGTACGCCTTTCTTCCTCTTCCTTTTGTCTTTCAGCTTCTTTGATCGCATAAAAAAGACCAACAGAGAAAGATGTGAAGTCTTCCTTCATGGATAGGCGTAATTCTTCCTTGGCTTTTCCATTCTGGCATCCAAGGCCGCATCAATGTAGGCCTGAACATCCCTGTGAAAAGCATTTGAGCTCAAGGGCTCAATAGTTAGGACTGGGGGCGGCTCAGTAGTAATAGTCTGGCTAGTAGAGGGAGGTGGATTCTCAACAACAATCTCCATGGGCTGGGGCTCCTTAGCAGGTGTCTCATTTTTAGCAACAGTCTCCTCCATTTTGATGTCGATATCTTCAATGTTAGGTTTGGGATATTCCTGCTCTGGCTCATAAACAATTATGCTTGTAGGAAGACAGGATACACCATTCAAAATCGGAGCACGGAACTCCTCCATTTTCCTTTCTTCTTCCGCCTTTTTTCTTTCTTCATCTTCTTAAGTGAACCAGGCCAGCAACTTAACAGGAGCAGTAGCAGTTTGCTTCCTTGTTGCAGGAGACCTTAGCATGATCCCGGTGGTAGAAGGTGCAACAACTAAGGCATCGGAAGATTGGGGCAGTGACCAGTCTCCCATCGCAGCACGGTTCTCTTTGATCTTTCTTATTCGCTCCAGCACATGCTTCTCAGAATATTGTCTCTTGGATGTCTGATCCAATCCTCCTCTCTCCTCCAGTAGTTTATTCCTAAACGAGCCATCATTATGGTACGATCTTCAAAGCTCAGTTCGTAGTTTGCAAAAAAAAACATCTCCATCGTTGGAATTCCTTCTTGAGAAATTGAAGTTCAGCAAATTCATCTTCAAATTCTGTAACAAAAATGATCGGGAATTCCTCCGAGAGTTGGGCTTCAATAAATATAGATATGTCGTTCGCCCATAGGATTAGGTCAGCATTCTCCTTATCAGCAACCTCCACTGTTGGACACCATTGACCAATCCTTTGTGCTGGGAATTGATGGTGTGGTAATCTAGTAAGGGGCACGCGATAGACATCTCAATCAAAGGTTGCTTCCCTTTTCCCTTGCCATCACCAGCCTGTTGAGATCCCCCAGTAATATCAGACGACGCAGACATGTTAACTTCCTCCCCATCATGATCACTTGGAATAGAATCCAAGGATAAACCAAACACTTCGGGGGGAGGGAGGAGCAGCACACATCTTCCATAGAGAATCAATCGTCTCCTCAAAAAGTTTGAAGGAATCCACAGCAGTAGCCCATCCTGGGACTTTAGATGGTGAGAGTCCTAGGGCTCTGAGGTACTTTTCATTCCTCATTCTTAATTTCTCCTTCAGTTCTTCTGCAGTTGTTCCAAGGTGGTTGCCCGTAGTTGTGGATCAGAGATAATTCCCAAAGATTTCCCTTTGCTTGCTAAAGAGGCCTGCAAATCTTCATACATCACAATACCAAGAACGTTAGAGTAAACACAATTAAGGAAATACTGATCATACTCCTCATTGGATTTGGACTGAGATGATTCAGCATTCTTGGCATTATCAGATTTGTCAGCATCCATTTTTCTCAAGGCTAGCATGCCCTTGCACTGCTGCCTTCACAACATCTTCAAAAACCTTAGCAACATTGTCTCTTTCTGGAATGACAGTTTGCTCATAAAAACCTCAGTAATCTTAGCAGCAATGTCTCCTCCTGGCACTAGGGCTGGCAATTCGTGCGTGTTGGGTCATTATCGTGTCGACCCGTTAAGAACACAAGATTTCGTGTCGTGTTCGTGTTGTGTTCGTGTCGGATCGTGTTATATGATAATATATCGTGTTATCCGATAATTATATCATGTTCGTGTCGTGTCGTGTCGTGTCGTGTCGTGTTCGTGTTATCCATTATTTTTTTCTTAAAAGATTTTCGTGTTCGTGTCGTGTTCGTGTTGTGTTTGTGTCAGATTCGTGTCAATATCGTGTTAACAGGTAATAATCGTTTCGTGTTAACAGGTAATTATCGTTTAAACTTGTAATTATCAGGTTCTTAACAGATAATTATCGTGTTCGTGTTCGTGTCGTGTCGCATCGTGTCGTGTTTAACCCCAATATTATCGTGCGGGTTCGTGTCGTGTTATCGTGTCGTGTCAGAAATTGCCAGCCCTACCTGGCACGATAGTTTGCTCAACAACCACTACAGCAGTCTCAGCACTGTCTCCTCCTTGCGCGACAGCTTGCTCATCAGTAACTTCAGCACTCTTAGCAACACTGTCTCCTCCTTATGTGACAGTCTGCTCAGTAATAACTTCAGCACTACCACTTCCACCTTGCGTAGTGGTGGGCGAATCAACCAGATTAGCATGGCTCCCTTCCCCTGGCACGAGAGCTGGCCGTCCAATAACTACAACACCACTACCTCCGACTTGCATGGTAGGGAGCTCATTAAAGAAACCTATAGATAGAATTTTGTTGAAACCCTTGTCAGATGCGGCATCAGGATTGATTGGTTGATCATCTTCGGGCTCAGCAACCTGCTTGCCCTTGCCTTTGTCTTCTGCGGAGGTAGCTATAAGGTTTTCCCGTGAACCGAATCACCAAAACCAAACTGAACCGGATCGATTTATGGATTTTATGCATAATTAAATACAAGATAAATCCTAGCATGCTCCTATGAATTTAATTACTAGAATTGTGGATTGAGGAATTACTGTTATTCCATCGAGTCTGAACCGATCTTTTGCGTTTGAATTTCCAACTTGAGTTCAACCACGCAATCCGATTTTATCTGCGGAAGTAGAAATTAGAAATCTAATTTCTAGAATAAAATCAAAATTGAAAGAAAGAAAAGAGAAATTTGTAGTTCTCCAGATTAGATCTTCAGATCTGTTTCCCGGTGTGTTCAGATCTGCTACTGGTGAGGATTCCACAGATCTGCGCTTTGAGCAGGACCAGAATTCGAAAATTCTCCTCCTTTTCTTGAACAGGATCGGCGCCCCTCTCTCTCTCTAGGTTTAGGGTTTTTCAACTGTGTTACAACTTATGAGAGAGAGTTGTCTATTTATAGACCTAGGGTTGTAAACCCTAATGGGCTCCTGGGCTCAATTCAGCACACTTTCCTTAGGCCAGACCTGGGACCTAATGCAAATAATAAAGTGGGCCCATAAATTAATTAATTCTCATGTCCACAACCCAGGACACAATTAATTAATTAATATTAATTCTTTTTCACCACAAAATTAATACTGACCTACCCCTTTATTACCACGTTATGAGAACGGGCTGCATTAATTGAGAATCCTCATATTTAAGGTTACCGGACATCCATTAATTAATCGGAGCATCTGACAAGCTCTAACTACAATTAATTAATATATTATTATTCCTGAGTAGTACCACTCAATCCTTATCACTCGTGCCTGAAATTAATTAGCCTGCAGGACTTTGACACGATGAATGTTATTGAGCTCCTCAGGGAATGTCCTCATCCTATTACTCGGATATGGTTACCTAAACCCAGTCTCAGGCGGTACTACATGAACTGTTGTTACCCAAGATGCGGATATACGAGCACGTTACTTAGGCTCTCCACCATGGCAAGTCAAAGCAATAGTCAACCCGTGCAAACCCCTGAACCTTCGTTAGGGTTTGGACTCAATCAATATAATGAGATCTTTTATTCGATGATGTCAGACAGATGAATACATCTCACTGCGGTCCATCAATACGCCACCTCTGCGTACCAGCATGTCAAGTAACCAAGACAGACTACTTATTCCGACAATGCCGCAGCCATCCGGACAGATATATCGTCATACGCTGTCTCGGCTGTGATCAAGTTTATGTCTCACTAGGTCAAGTGATCATACTGTCTTCTGCGATCTACAACACGCCGTATGATCATCCCTATCCGTGAGACAAGAGGATACCATTGTTCATACATATAAGATTGTTAACAGATAGGAGAAATAAACCGTTGTATACTCATTTAAAAAAAAAGCTTTCAGTATACAAAACCTCTGCTTCGTAGCAAATTCCTCAGGAGATGCCTTGATTTGCTCAAAGTTGGCATCCCTCTGCTGGAAAGTGATCTCCTGCATCACCTTGTTGAACTCCTTTTGTTCTTGCCTCTTTGCCATCTCATTGGCCAGCTTAGTCATATTTCTTATGTCTGCAAGTTCATAAATCCAGCGATGGGATCTTCATTCACCAGAAGAAGTACACAAAGGATCTCATCAGCAAATTTTTTCCAGAGAAGACGAAGACACTGCGGATTCCCATGAGCACAGCATGTCAAATATCAATGGACGAAGAAGGTGAATCCATGGACCCCACAACATACAGAGGTATTATTAGTTTTCTATTATATCTAGCGGCCAGCAGACCAGACGTTTAGTATGTTGTAGGTGTATGTGCTAGATATCAAGCAAATCCAAAGAAATCGCACATGGAGTACGCAAGAAGGATTGTCAGATATCTGAAAGGAACGGAATCCTTAGGAATTTAGTATCCCAGAGCAGACGATCTCACACTAGTAGGATATTCAGACTCGGACTTCTGAGGATGTCGAATTGATCGAAAAAGTACGAGTAGGACATGCCAATTCCTTGGTCATAAGCTGGTTCAGCAAAAAGCAACACTCCGTAGCAACATCCACGACTGAAGCTGAATATTGGCTGCTGCAAGTTGTTGTACACAGGTGTTGTGGATCAAACAACAACTTCAAGACTATGAAGTCAACACCGGTTGCGTTCCTATATACTGCGACAACAACAGTGCAATGTGCATTACAAAAAATCCAGTACATCACTCAAGGACGAAGCATATTGATATCAGGCATGACTTTATTCGAGACCATGTTGAGAAAAAGGATATCTTCGTGGATTATATCAAGACAGAAGATCAGCTAGCAGACATCTTCACTAAACCTCTAGCAGAAAGCGGATTTAAAAAGCTTTGTCTAAAACTCAGTTTATCAGAATTAGACGAGGTTACAGAAGAATGAGTCCCAGCTCTCATTTTGTTCTTGGATTTCTTGAAAGTTATTGAACTCCCTATGGTCATCTAGAGTTCTTGGATTTATTGGAATTCAGAAATTATTTGGAATTCTTGAAGATGATACAAAATAAGAGTGTGTCCAAGCTCACGCTTTTCAAAGGAATATTGACAATTTCAGCTAGATTGCTGAATCCCAGCTCTCAGCAATCTTGATAGTCAAATATAGAAGAATATTGGTTCAGCAGACCAAGTCAGGAGAATGCTGAGTCCCAGCTCTCAGCATATAAAGATGACTGCTGAATCAATAACTACCGAATCAATTTTGGGAAATTGATCAAATAAGAATACCCTTGATATTTTGAGGGGGAACATTTAGGAACCATACTGAGTCTAAGGGAGTTGAGATGTTGAGAATAGATTTGATAGGAAAACCTTGTAATCTCAGTAATCAGCTTTCCCATGGTCAGTTAGTATTAAAGCTCAGGATTGAGGCTTTGATCGCACCAAAAAAGGGGAAATTGTTAGGAATATTGTTAGATAGATTAGAACCCCTTTATTGTCAATAATTGTTTATCATGTTTTGGTGCATCAAAGCTCAAGCCGATCCAGTTTCTAGCAACTTAGTATCGAGTCAAAATGTAAAAGTCATGTATAGATCATATATACTTGAGTTGTAATAGAACTAGAAAAGAAGAATAAAAAATGTTGAAGGATTTAGCAGACTTGATGATTGCTAAAGATTGTTGAAGAAGCTAGTAATGGCTAGCAAATACAGAAGAATGCTGAATGCACTCAAGAGAATGATGAAGAAGTAACGCCAGCATAATGCGAGATCTTAGCGAGTCTGCTGAGATGTCAGTTGAATGTCAATCGCCAGCAAACGCTCAACAGCAATCAAGGAAAATACAAGTCGCAAATCAGAAGGATCCTGTAGCATCCGAAAAATAATAATAATAATAATAATAATAATAATAATAATAATTAAATTAAATTATTATTATTATTATTATTTAAATTTGCTACTCTCTTTCTTTTATTTAATTTATTTTAAAGCATGATATTATGTGATTATGTCTTATAAATTGCACCATAGATTATTAATTACTAAGCATGAAAATAAATTTACAATTAGGATATATTTTCTTCGGCATATAAATATTATTTTAATTTAAATATATCCATAGAGAATATAATTTCATATCTTTTGAATTTTGGTTAGGATTATTCCTAAGATAATCTTATCATATTTTTTAAAATCTTTTCATGACCTTGCAAACTCTAATTAATTAGTATAAATATACCCCTCCATTCATCATTAATTCTCGCCAAAGAAAAGAAATTAGAAGAGAAAATACCGGAAGATTTAAAAAGGAAGTCGTGAGGTATGTTTCTTTTCCTTTTAGTTAATTAGTCCACTTTTGCATGCTAAATCAATATATGTGGAATTAATGGCACAATTAAGGATTTATGAAACTAGTTAATAGGTTTAAGTTTTGTTTTCTTTCATGGCAGTCATGTAACTTTATTTGTTCAATTAATTACTCATAAAACTTTCTACCCACGGTGATGTAGAATAATTAAAGGAGGTATAGTTAAGAGTTTTAATCAATTTTTTTAAGTTTGATATCGGTAGACTAAGTTTCAATTAACTTGAAATATTCTATAAATTGATTATATATATATATATATATAGGGAGCGGATCCAGTGAGAAAACTCTTAACGTGAGAAAGTGAGAAAGATGCTTGATTGCATTCACGGCATTGCTTGATTGTATTCAGGTCGTTGCTTGATTGCAATGTTGCTTGATTGTGCTTTAGTTGTATATATAGGGATGCGATCCAGTGAGAACTACTCTTACCATAAGAAATAAGAATCAATCCTCGCCATTGATTTTGATGAATGAACGCTCAGGATTTTATTAAAATTTTCGGGCATTTTATCTCAAAAAACCTGCATTATAGGGTATTTTTGTCATTTTGTACTTATTTAAGATTCTGTTTGCATATTATATCTCGACATGCATTATATCTCTAACAAACATGCATTATAGCATAAGAAACAAGCATTATATACCTAAGAAACATGCATTATATACCTAACATTCATTATATACCTAACAAATATTTTCCTGCATTATAATATGATATTACTCTTATTTTAGAATAATATTACTATCATTATACGATATTACTTCCTCTATTATATAGGAGTATAATATTACTTTTATTTTAGAGAAAAATTATATTACCTTCATTATAATGCATATGTTATTACTATATAATAACAAGTGCAAATATAATGATGAATGATGATTTCGCTGAAATAAACATGTTGTATTTTATCTATCATATTCTGCATTATATACAATAACTTCATGCATTATATTGTGCAACTGCATTCATTATATAAGAATCCGTGTACTGTTACGAGAATTATGCATATTATACATGTAACATCCCACCCCTCGGGTCCGGCGATGTCAGGGCCTGCAGTCCGATGCACTCCAACCACATCTCCAGCTGGCGTCTACCAAGTCTGGAAGGTTGTTGGTAGGAGGGATCGAACCCATCCCCTACCCTTTAACACCAAACCTTAAGGGGATGGGTTCGATCCCTCCTACCAACAACCTTCCAGGCTTGGTAGACGCCAGCTGGAGATGTGGTTGGAGTGCATCGGACTGCAGCCCCTGACATCGCCGGACCCGAGGGGTGGGATGTTACAATACATGATATTACTTTTATTTTAGAGAAAATTATATTATTTTCATTATAATGCATATGTTATTTCTATATAATACATAACAAGTGCAAATATAATGATGAATGATGATTTCGCTGAAAAAATATGTTGCATTTTATCTATCATATTTTGCATTATATACTATAATTTCAAGCATTATATTGTGCTATTGTATTCATTATATAACTTCATGCATTATATTGACCTCGACATGCATTATATACCTAGCAAACATTCATTATATACCTAACAAACAGGCATTATATAATATAGTAATATACATTTATATAATATAACAAAAAAAATACATAATTAAAAACAAGTAATATATGATCAACTTTTATAACAACTATGATATTATCTACAGTATGCAAAGATAATGTTTTTTTTTTATCTTGCAGGAAAAAAGTTATTGCATTTTATCTAACATATTCTGCATTATATAGTATAACTTCATGCATTATATTGTGCAACTTCATTCATTATATAAGAATTCGTATATTGTTACGAGAATTATGCATATAATCACTAATTTTCATTTTTTGCGATGATTTTTAAATCGAAACATATGCAATAGGGATTTCGTTTGAAAGATAATTAAATTACCTTTAATTTGATATATGATACATTAAAAAATAATCTAAATCGAAGAAGATATGATCATTTAAAGATTTAGGATGATTTTAGATGAGAGGAAAAAAAATATTACAAAATTACCCTTTAATGCATGTTTCACTACACTATAATGCAGACGGGATTTATTCAGCCTTGAGCGTTGGATCACCAATTGGATGGCCGAGATTAGTTCTTATTTTCACATGGTAAGGAGAGTTCTCATATGATCACTCCCCTATATATATATATATATATATATATATATATATAGGGGTGCACTATGGTGGAAACCACCTCTTAGATGTGAAATAAGACTTGTTCTTATCCATTGATTAAGAAAATTGACGCTCCAGATGTATTTTTGAGCTGCAAAAATTCGCTGCAATAATAGAAGAAAAAAGTTGCATAAAAAGGTTTTTTAGTAAATGTGAAGCACCTTTTAACTTCCCCATATCTTACCCACGATTTTATTTGCTAAAATTTCGGAACAGTTTTACTGCATAATTTTATCGAATTCGCTGCAGTATTAAGAGATAAAAGTTGCATTAATAAGAGGAAAAAGTTGCATTACGTAATTTTTTTTATAATCAAAATTATATATGCACGATTTTCAGCCCCTAATTTTGTGGAATTTGAATTCTAAAATACTACATTTCAAAATTAAATTATATTTGTTTCCTAATTTAATGGGATTGGTTCTCTAAATTATGGTATTTCAAAATTAAAATCTGCAATGATTCAAAATAGAGAAAGTTTTGTAAATAATTAATATTAAAAAAGTCTTTATGTGAATTGGAATTAGCAGAGTACTGCAACTATTATATCGTTATACTGCACATTTACAGGCGTAAAATCTGCAATAATTCGAAATAGAAAAAAATTTGAAAAAAATAATTAATATTAACAAAACTCTTTATGTGAATTCAAATTATCAGAAATACTGCAACTATTATATCTTTATTTTGCACATTTACAGGCGTAAAATCTGCAATAATTCAACATAGAATTTTTTTTGAAAAATAACTAATCTTAACAAAACTCTTTATGTGAATTCAAATTATCAGAGAGTACTGCAACTATTATATCGTTATACTGCACATTTCAGGCGTAAAATCTGCAATAATTCAAAACTAAAAAAGTTTGAAAAATAATTAATGTTAAAAATAATTAATATCATTAATTCGAGCAGCAGAGCAGCCGGGCTCTCGTTCCCGTCGCCGGAGGAGGGCCCATCGACGCTCCGATCGTGTCGTCGTTCAACGACATGAATCGCCCTCTTCTGGATGTCGTGGACCGGCTGCGCCACCTCGAAGTCACGCAAGAAGGCATCCAACTCCCAACCTTCGTGGTGGTCAACGATCAGTCCTCCGGCACAGATGAGATCGCCGGCCACGGGAAGGGCATCTCGAATCATCCCCTCACGCTAGTCATGAAGAAGCGGGCGTCCCTGATCTCACCATGGAATATACACGATTGATATGAAAAAAAACAAACAAATTATTCGTATATAATTAAATAAGGAATAGAAATATTTGACAAAATATGTAGGGAGAAAATCAAGGAAAACAATTATGGAATGAAAATATTGGTAAACTTTTATACCCAAAATACCCTAAATTATTAATAAAATAAGTAACTAATTATATAAAACTATACATCTGGGCCGTCCATAATTAACAACGAATGGATAGGATTAGTTCTCATATCACATCTGGGAGGTAGTTCACATATGATTACTCTTCTATATATATATATATATATATATATATATATATAAATTTAACATTAATTAAACACACATAGGGGTGTAAATGAACCAAACTGTTCATGAGCTACTCGGATCTCGATTCGATAAAAGCTCGTTCGAGTTCGTTTAGTAAAGCTCGTTTATTAAATGAACCAAACTTGAGCAACATAGTATTCGACTCGTGAGCTCGTGAACAGGCTCGCTAGCTAAACTTAGTAAGAAATATAAAATAATTATTTTAATAATAATAAAATTTTCATGATTTAAGAGTACAATAATAATAAATCTTTCTAATAATGAAAAAAAATTAGAATTTTGAGTATGTATGATATTATTTTTAGAATAAATAATTTTTTTTTCAAAATAATAATGAAAATCTCAAATATATTTTAAATTTAGAAAGTTCGTTTAGGCTCTGTTGGCCCCAGGAATAATTTTCACACTCAATGGGATAAATACAACTAGCAGGAGAAATAAACAAAATGGAGGACAAGAAAAGAGAGACGAAAT
>JAPKLW010000507.1:86861-162654 GCA_026898455.1 Plectranthus barbatus
AAGCTTGTCTAGATAATGCACCGCCAGCGAGGTAACAGGTAACATCTGGGAAGTGGTTAACATATGATCACAACTCTCTCTCTCTCTCTCTCTCTCTATATATATATATATATATATATATATCAAAGGAGACATGTGGTTCACAATCACATTCAGAGACCACGATAGTGAACGGTCCCACAAGGATCATGATAACCAGTGCTTCATGGAAGTATAGACGTACCTGCTCATGACTGTATAGCAATGATCTAAACTCCCTCCAATCCAAGGGTTTATCCATCGACTTTGGAGAGCCGGTGTCACCAGACTTGTTGCCACCGAGAGGATTGTTTCCTTTCAGGCCATCCCCAGCTTTTGATTGATCACCATTCCCTACAGAGACGACTCTCCACTTCAGACGGATAAAAGTTTCGGAAATAGCAAATTTTTGTACGTATGCAACAGAAAGTATCACTCCAACAATCCATACACCAAGCTATGAGATTGCACAAATTAAAACCACATGAAAAAGAGAAAGAACCTAGTATTCAAATTATGTAGTCTGCATTTGTATGCTTCTAAAAACAAATTATGTAGAAAAACAAAGGAAACTGCAATCCAACATGTCTAAAGCCTTGTACTGCTTTTAACAAATATTACAAATTAAGAACTTTGAACAAAAATATATCAGCAGCACTTATAACTGATAACAGGACTACAAGGGACTGAATCCATATTGCATCACAAAGCTATCATTGATTTAAAACGAACATCTCTTCAATTTGCACATCATGTTACAATTTTGGAGAAGAATCAAGCCTTGCTCACTATGGGAAAGCCGAATTTCCGACTCAATGAAGTTTACGCTTCATAACTGCATACATGAACATCCAAAGGTCCATCCAAATCAAAGACAAGAGACATTTTAATGTTAACGAGGGGAACCTTCGGCCTCGATGACAATCTCACCCAGTAACCGACACTATATAGTTGGAATAATTGACATCATAGAATTAATTCCCAAAGTAGAGACCCGTTTCCGACTCTAGCATCTGTCCCCTCTAACATGCAGATCTCTCTGCAAAATCTAGCTCCAATTAAGCATACCACTTCAATTCAGTTTGCAGGTCCCACAAACATTGCTTCTCAAGTAGAGAAGAATGTAATTGAGTTGCATGTTAACATCCTAGTCCTTTTCACCAGATCATTGTCATATAACTGGCTTAATGGGTTGTGTGAAATAGGTTAAGCAACACCCAAACTAAGAACATCCATGACCATTCTTCGCAAAGACACAATAACAACATCAACGAGAAAAAGAACAAAACTTTAACAGCTTCCACTCAAATTCATCAATTTGAGATAATCAGAAATAAGAGCTCATCTTCCGTACATAGAACCATCCATACACATACGCGTATATCTTCACATTCAAGGAGAAAAAAAAAAAGTAAATGCAAGAATGATTTTTTTTTTTTAATACCAGAACTAGGAGACGAGGAATTAGAATTAGAATTTCCGGAATTCTTCTTGGCCATGGATCTGACTATCAGCGATCGGTATGCACAGCAATTCGAAAAAGATTCCTTCTTTGAAACCCTAATATCCAACGACATGGAACAGTTTCTGGAATCCCAGCGAATGGGTTTATCGATGAGCGGAAAGATGTTGTTTTTGACATGCAGGCACAGCAGATCCATGATCCAAACAGCCACCAGAGAGTCTCTAGTATGATCAGGTTGAGGAGAGAGAAGAATATAGAAACGAAAGGAAAGTGGAGAGGAGAGGGAGGAGAGAAAGTGAATGGAATATATTATACGATAATAAATGGATTGTATTTGTATTTTATTTGAGACCAAAACAATAAAATATTAAAATTTTTTATTTATTTAAAATCACACACATATAATCTCACCCATAATTTTCGTTATAAGCTAGATTTTTTTTTTCACCGCCACGCCCTAAATCAAATATTAAAATTTTATACCAAAGAGTGTAAAAGTTAAAACGCTTTGCTTTATCTCGAATTTAATTAATATTATCCAATTTATAAAATAGAAAATTAGTCAACTTCATTAAACTAAATTAATTAGTTATTAATTAGTTTGAGCTCGATAATTGTCTAAGTAACGAAAGGGTAATTTTAAATGCAGCCACATTTTTACTTAACATAGCCTCTTTCACATATAATATTACAATGGGTAATTCTAAACACAGCCATATTTTTACTCTTTACAGCCCCTTTTAAAAAATAAAATGTTATATTCCAATTTTATCCTTATGGTATAATTTTAAAATCATAATAAAAAATTTGATATCTATATATAAACTTCTAAAATAAAGCTACCTGCAAATAAAAAGTCCCCATAAAATAAACCTATTCTTTATCATCTTTTCCCGAAATTTAAAAATTAATTTTGCCCTAACATGTTTGTTACTTCTAAGAAAATAAGTCAAATTGCATGTTCATTTTGTGTTGTGTTTTGAATCTAGGAATCCTGTATATCTCTTGGAGAGATTTTCACTAAACTGATAGATAAGAATAGAACTGGGGAAGACATAAGAGGGAAGGAGAAGCAGAGTAAATTAGAGAAAGATGGAAATTGCACACAAAAGTTAGAGAGGAAAATTAAATTAATAGTTCATTCCCTATATCTCACTTGGTCCTTACTTATAAAATTTACATAAATTCGTCAAGAACATTTTCCCTACAAGGGCACCTGTCGCCCCTCCATTGCCCAAATTCTTACCATCATCACTATGCCTTATTATCGTCAACCCACACTTTGTCATCTTCAGTCCCGTTTTGGTGCCTGCTACCATCCTTATCGCCGACGTCGATGCAGCTTGCCCACGTTCGGAGTATCCAGGCTCAGCGGCCTCAAGCTATTGGGTTCATGACATGCGGTTTCAAGCTTCCGTTTATATTTTACCGGCGTTTTTATTCATTTTTACAGAAGAAGATGGGGCTTTAAGGGAGGTATAAAATTGAATCTCAAGTTTTTAATTAAAATTTTAAATTAAAGTTAAAAGGATAAAATTGTAATATTGTATTTTAAGTTTTTTAAAGGGGCTGCAGGGAGAAAAAATGGGGTTGTGTTTAGAATCTCCCTATTACAATTCTACCCTAATAACTTCCAATATAAATTTTAACTAAAATGATATAAATCAAAATTCATAACCTATCCCCATTTCTGTAAAATAAAAACTAAAACCCCATTTGAGAAGCGGGATCTCTCGAAGAACAAAAGCCTCTTCTAGTTCCACGACAAATTCCAATTCAAAAATGCACCTGAGATCTGAAGCACTTGATTCTGATGGCATGGAAAGAAAACCCACGACATTCTACGCCACTGAAACTCCAAAATGTCGCGAGTCCAACAAGAAGAACTCAGGTACACATGAAAAATCTGAGCAACCTATCACCGGAGGTACTTCTGTGCCTGCTCAATCAAATACCTGGAGATCTACAGAGCAGCCTGACTCTTCAAAAACAACATCAGTAATGAAGCAGGAGTTTAAAGAACAACTCAAGTCTGGAGTATATGATTCTGATAATAGCCTACCTTTAAGCTTCCGGGATCCTGATAATCAAGAAGAAGTTGAGCCCTCGACCAGGAAGTCTAGTCGTTTGGGAAAACCTGAGAAGCAAATACCAGCAGATGAGGGTGCTAAGTCTGCATATTCAGGTTCTTGGGGAACTTCAGAGAAGCCTAACTCAGGAAATGCAACTTCCAATGCAATGCAAAAGTCTAAGAACTCCCAGAAGTCATCAGTTGCAGAAGACGCACCTTTCGGTAGTGAAAGTGGTGGTAGAATGCTCATTAAAATTTGGGGATAGAGATATGAGTATTGATTTTTTTTATGAGATTTTAAATTGAGACTTATGAGGGTAGAATTGTAATATTTTTTTGAAGAGGCTATATTAAGTAAAAATGGGGCTGTATTTAGAATCACTCGTAACGAAAATATAAATAATATTATCAAGGCCAATTATTCAAATATATTATATATTCAAAATTATGAATCTGTTTTAATTTAGTATCAGATTTTATGTTAAAATAATAAATTATCCTAAACTAAGCAAATAAAATATCGCATTTGTTTTGGGTAATAAAAAGCTTATTGAATTTGTCAGGATTTTACATCATTAAATAAAGTGACACGTATACTCAAAATGAAATTAATAATAACATGAGCTTTTTTTAGAATCTAGTTAGTTTTTTATTTTTTTTAAAAATATCTCAGTCCTATATATACATAATTAGAATAATTTAGCTATTTAGTTAAAAAAATTAATTAGTTTATATTGAATTTTAAAAAACACACATAATCACGCGTATCCTATTATCTATCGGAATCTAGAAATATTATATATGTATATCTTTTGAGTATATCTATATAATATATGAAAAGAAAATAGTCATGTTAAAACTGTTCTAGCCAATTTTTATTTATTTTTTACTTTTTAATAGTTTATTATTATTATTATTGTTGTTGTTATTTATTATTTAACAATATCCACTCATTTTTCGCCACTTTCTATATAGTGACGGTGGGTTTTCAGTTTTGACCACTTTATTTTTAATTAAATTATATATATAATTAAAAAACATCATACTAACCGTCATTCCTAAATTTTAGCTTAGAATTGGATGTGAAATCCTATCTATGTTAAATAAGATTAGTAAAAAAATTGTTCCCCTCAAAATATTAAATTAATTTTTATTTTATTATAAAAAATATTTACAATAAATAATAATAAAATATAAAATTATATTTTTTAGTTTTTCTTCAAAATATTATGTCTCACTAATTTATTATATATGCTATAGTTTAAATAATACAAATATAATATCTTTTATACCATAATATTTAAATCAAATCTCATAGACTTTGTTCTTGATATAATACTTTTTGTTTTTATAAAATTTGTATGTATATTTTAACCTATAACATAGACAATAATTTATATTATAATATATTATATGTAATATTGGTGAATAAAAATTATTTGTATTTAAGAAATATTAAGACATCATATATTTAGTAGGTGTAAATCATCACATTAATTTTATTTTATTTTTAGTTTTGTTTTACTTTATATGTTTTATATTATGACATATGCATATATGTCAATAAACAATCTCAACAAAATTATATGCGTCATTTTTCAGTAAAAAATTATATTTTCACTATTTTATCTTATTTTCTATTTTAAAACAATACGAGTATAATGCTTAAAAAAATAATACAAATATAATTTTTTGATATGCTAATTTTATATATAAAAAAACTCTTATTTTTATAAGCTTTGTATTTTATCTACTTGCTTTAATTTTTATCAAATTTATATATGTAGTTTGATTATACTACTCCCTCCGTCCGGGGTCATTAGTCTCATTTATTTTTGGCACGGTTACCAATGTTTGTGAGTGTAGTTGAATTAACATTTTATTGGTGCGAGGAGATTTTTTTCCATTTTAGGAAACGAGACTAATTCCGCGGGATAGACGAAAATGAAAAATGGGACTAATGAGGCGTGACGGAGGGAGTAATATATAAATATTCAAATACATATACATGTTTATAACCTTATAATTATATTTTAGTATAATTAATATAATATTAAATATATAATTCATGCAACGCACGGATGTAAATCTAGTATATTAATAAGTGAAAATATTTAAATCTATCCATACAATACTAGATTTTGAATGTGTTTCAAATCTATTCAAAACTTTTAAATATAATAATTTAAGGCTTAAATTTTAAATATTTTGTAACGCCCCCAACTGACCTTCCCAATTTGGGGCCACGTTACATTGATGTTTCAGGTTTTGTTAAATACACCTCAAGAATTAATAAGCGGAAGACTTTAATATAAATAAAAGATAAAAGTATTCATCAAAATGTACTTCGAGTCAAGGTTAACAAACAGTATCCAAAAGTTTAATTAATTAAAAAGGGAAGGAAGTTCAGAGAGTGTAGCAGCGTGTGTGTAGCGTGATGGTGACATGTATATGAAGATACATGTCACAGGATCTATTAACTTTCAAAAAAAAATAACTTCTTTACTCCTCCAGCTTACACCCGCTACTTCCATCCATGCTGCTTAACCTGCACGTTTTAGAAATAACGCGAGGGGCTGAGTACTTTCGTACCCAATGAGAAACATGCCCGAAATTATACATTTATATAGGAAACATGTTATGCAACTCACACAGATAGACATGGGGTTTTGTTGAAAAGATCCATGCTATCTAAATCATTTTATTTTCACGCACGTGCTATTTATATGTTATTATATCTGTTTCGGTGTTGTAACTGGAAGTTGGCCGACTTCCAAGTTACGATGATCAGTTAGGAATGTAAATACACTCAACCTACTGTCATCTAAGTGCACTAGTCTCAGCAATCCTTTTTGAGACCCGATCGTTTAATATTCATCATTCACAAACTCCATATTCATAATTTCCACATCCACATATCACAAATTCCTCTTATATCTTCTAAAATCCCAATCATATGGAGTCGCTACTCCATACTACTAAATGAGTTCTAGCTCAATTATGAAAACCTGGTTCCAAACTCATTTATTATACTCTCTTGTCGATGGGAAACGACAGAGGACAGATATAATAGCACAAAAACAATGCATAGCAAATCTCATTTCAAATCAAAGCATTTTATAACACATTTTGAAAATAAAAACACACAATTTGAGTTTTTACTGAAATAGTTTCCCACCTCGTTCTTGGCTTTTAGTTTAGATGCTTTCTGCTAGAATGAGCTCGTCTGTCCTTGCTTTCAATTTCCTACAATCGGTCAAGGTTATTCGAATTAGTACGAACAATCTAAGATAGGACAACTCACGTAACTTAATGTAATATCTAAATCTCAGTAATCGAACAAGGTTTGAAAGGTATTCGGAAAGGAATGAAAATGTAAAACTGGAAAGTCTGGCTCTCTGTTTCGATCGAGATGAACCATCTCGATCGAGATGTCTGTCTCGACCGAGACAGAACTCATATCGACCGATAGGGGCATATCGACCGGGATGAGCCCATCTCGGTCGATATACACTTTTCGACCAATATCTTATCCATCTCGCCCGTGTTCTTTACTTCGTTCGATATCCAACCATTTTGGGAATTCCTCTGACTCGACCGAGATCACACCCATCTCGACCGAAATGAATATTTCGACCGAGATGAGTGTCTCGACCGAAAAGCCTGTATCGATCGTGGTAAGCTTCACCTCGGCCGATACGTGTCGTCTTCTCCGACTCTTCGCACGGCGGACCTGTTTTTGCCGATTTTGGCCTTTCCGGCCGTCCGATCATACATGCAATTACATCAATCGACTCCCTAGACTACAAGGATTATGAATATGCTAACAAACATGAGAAATTCGCAAGGAATTGGAAAGAAAATGAAGCTCACCGGAGCTCTCAAGTTGACGGCGGCGGTTTCGATTTCCGGTGACCAAAACCCACTTTCAGACCGTCCGAAGCTCCTCTACACGATGAGGAACACGATTCAATCGCCAATACTCCGATTTAGGCTCGTTTGAACAAGATGTAATAATTAAACTCGAAATTGAATATTAAACGCACCTCAACTTCTCTTTACGTTTTCTCCGTCCACACTCAACTTCACGATTGCTGCTCTAGCTCAAAACGTAGTCCGAAGGACGAGCTTCACAATGGTGGCGACGGCTTGTCAAATGGTGGTCGGTGCTGGCCGGAATCTCGCCGGAAAGTCGACGGCTTTGGAGGGGTTTTTCTGAAAATGGTGCAGCTTTCTCTCTCTCTCTCTCTAGCTTATATCATAAGGTAGAAAAAGCTTACCTTATAACTCTCCCCCTTATTTATATATATATCCAATTCCCATGTATAATATCATAATTATACATATAAGTATACATATCTCTAATAAAATTCCATCTCACTTCTTTTTCACAATATAATTTCATAATAAATCTTCCCATATAATCCAACTCCATAATGATATTCTAAGTTTCTACATTCAAACTACTAAATAAATAGGCAAAATTTGGGAATAACTTTCATTATTAATTCCGAATCCAATTTACAAGGTCGGTTAATACACGGGGTATTACATCCCCTCACCCTTATAAAATTTTCGTCCCCAAAAATCACAAAGCTTCGAAAAGCTCGGGTTATCTCTCCTTCATCTTGTCTTCCAGCTCCCAGGTTGCTTCTTCGTTCCCATGGTGGTTCCAAAGCACCTTCACGAGCGGAATGGACTTATTTCTGAGTTCTTGCATCTTCCGGTCTAATATAGCCTCTGCTGCTCTTCATACCATAGATCCGAACTTAAGATTACTTCTTCCTGACGGATCACGTGCTTAGGGTCATACACGTACTTTCTCAACTGAGATACATGAAATACATTATGAATGTTGCCCATGCTCGGGGGTAGAGCTAATTTGTATGCTACTGAACCAATATGCTCTAGAATCTCATATGGTCCCACATAGCGCGGTCTCAGTTTTCCTTTTACTCCGAAGCGTATTATTCCTTTGGTAGGTGAAACTTTAAGGAACACCTTATCCCCCACTTCAAAACATAATTCAGTCCTCCTCGAGTCGGCATAGGATTTCTGCCTACTCTGAGCTTCTTTGATCCTTTCTCTGATCTGTCGAACTATCTCAATCATTTCACTTAATGCGTCCGGTCCGACAATCTTTCGTTCCCCTATCTCGTCCCAGTATAGAGGTGAACGACACTTCTTCCCATACAAGGCTTCATAAGGAGCCATTCCGATTGTTGTCTGATAACTATTATTATATGCGAACTCAATCAAAGGCAAAATCGGCTCCCAACTGCTCCCTCGGTCTAACACCACTGTTCTCAGCATATCCTCGAGAGTTTGGATGGTTCTCTCAGATTGTCCGTCTGATTGAGGGTGAAACGCCGTGCTGAAATTCAAGCGAGTCCCTAATTCCCGTTGTAAACTCATCCAGAATCGAGATGTAAACTTCGCATCTCTGTCAGACGTAATAGATTTCGGCACTCCATGCAGTCTGACTATCTCTCGAACATATATCTGTGCGAGCTTATCTGATCCATAATTCACCTTAATCGGTAAGAAGTGAGGACTTTTCGTTAGGCGATCCACTATATCCCATATCACCGTATTTCCTTTCTGTGACTTTGGTAACCCTGTTACGAAGTCCATGGTGATATGTTCCCATTTCCATTCAGGAACGTCTAACGGCTGCAACTTCCCATACGGCCGTTGATGTAATGCCTTAACTTGCTGACATACCAGACACTTTTCCACATACAAGGCTACATCCTTCTTCATACCATCCCACCAGTACTTAGCTTTTAGATCTTGGTACATCTTAGTACTTCCTGGGTGAGCGGTATATGGCGCATCATGTGCCTCACTCATAATTTCATCCCTCAATTCATCGCTACTTGGCACCAAAATCCTGTCTCGGAACATCAGTGTACTGTCAGGTGCTTCCCGGTATTCTCCCATTGGCTTCACTCTCAACTTCTGACGCAGTCTCTCAATCTCTGCGTCTTCTTTCTGTGCCTCCATAATTCTTTTCCTCAAGTCCGGTACTACTGTTAAAACTGCCAAATCACACTTCTTCCTATCTGAAGGTGATATCACTTCTAAGCTCAACTTCTCAAATTCTCTGATCAAACTGCCTTCTCTTGTGAGCATACAACCTAACTGAGCTTCTCCTTTCCTGCTCAAGGCATCTGCTACTGAATTAGCCTTTCCCGGATGATAATTAATTGTCAGGTCGTAATCATTTACGAGCTCTAACCATCTCCTTTGCCTCATATTCAAGTTCTTTTGTTCGAAGAAGTACTTCAAACTTTTGTGATCCGTGAATATGGCACACTTCACTCCATAGAGATAGTGTCTCCAAATTTTTAACGCGTGGATTACGGCTGCTAATTCCAAGTCGTGAGTTGGATAATTCACTTTGTGCGGTCTTAACTGCCTTGACGCATATGCTATCACCTTTTTGTCTTGCATCAAAACACAACCTAACCCGTTCTTTGAAGCATCAGTGTAAACTTCAAAATTCTTATCTGGCTCTGGCACTGCTAATACCGGCGCGGTTGTTAGCAACTGCTTCAACTTCTGGAAGCTCTCCTCACATTCCTCTGACCATTCAAACTTTACATTCTTTTGTAGTAACTGGGTCATCGGCTTTGCAATCTTTGAGAAGCCTTCGATGAATCTTCTGTAATAACTTGCTAAGCCCAGAAAACTACGAATCTCGTTTAGCGTAGTTGGTGATTTCCATTCCATCACCGTTTGAATCTTGGCTGGATCTACCTTAATTCCGTCTGCTGACACGATGTGTCCCAAGAATGTCACTTCTCTCAGCCAGAATTCACACTTACTGAATTTGGCATACAGTTTCTCATCTCTCAAAGTCTGCAAAACTGCTCTCAGATGTTGTTCATGCTCGGCTTCACTCTTTGAGTATATTAGAATATCATCTATGTATACCAACACGAAGTTGTCCAGATACGGATGGAATACTCGGTTCATCAGATCCATGAACACTGCAGGAGCATTCGTGAGTCCAAACGGCATTACTACAAACTCGTAGTGACCGTATCTAGTTCTGAATGCTATTTTCGGAATGTCCTTCTTCCGAATCTTCAACTGGTGGTACCCTGATCGAAGATCGATCTTAGAAAACACTTTAGCTCCCATGAGCTGATCGAAGAGATCATCGATTCTCGGTAATGGGTATCTATTCTTCAGTGTTAACTTATTCAGCTCTCTATAGTCAATGCACATCCGCATTGATCCATCCTTCTTCTAGACGAACAGAACCGGTGCACCCCATGGTGACACGCTTGGCCTAATATATCCCATGTCCAAAAGTTCTTGCAACTGGACTTTCAGTTCTTGTAATTCCTTCGGGGCCATGTGGTACGGTGCTTTAGAAATTGGTGTCGCACCTGGTTCTAGATCAATGGTAAACTCTACTTGCCTGTCTGGCGGCAATCCTGATAATTCCTTTGGAAATACGTCCTCAAATTCTCTCACGATTGGAACATCTTGCACAGTCAGTTCAGGCTTCTCTTCTCCTTCCAAATACACTAAGAAGGCTTGATTTCCGACCTTACGCAACAACTTCGTTGCTTGAATCGCTGAAATCACGGGTACTCTCTGCCTTTTCTTAAATCCATGTACAAAGGCCTTCTCATTCCCTAGCTGAGGAATGATTACTCTTCTCTCACGACACAAAATCGTCGCCTTGTTCTCCGACAGCCAATCCATTCCTAGGATTACGTCTACATCGTGAATATCCAAAACATTTAGCTCGGCTACTTGAATTTCATTCTCGTTCATCTCGATTCTCAAGTCTCGGCACACTAAAGTAGAAGTAGTTGTTTCTCCTGAAGGTATTACTACGTTCAAGTCCTGACTATTCTTTTCTACTTTAAGTCCTAATGCCTCAACACTTGCTGATGAAATGAATGTATGCGATGCTCCCGTATCAAATAATACCATGACAGGTATATCATTAATGCATCCCATACCTGCCAGGTTTCCATCATCCTGATTTCCGTCCAACGCATAGGCCCGGGCTCTCCTCTGCTGACCATCGCCGCCCTGCTGGTTTCCCTCTTGGTTCCTAGGTGACGCCTAATTTCCCTGCCTTCCACCTCCTCTGTTTCCAGCATTTCCTCTCCACGGTTGGCGGTGTCCTCTGATAGCCCTCAGATGTTGGTTCGCCGGCCTCTGAAAGTTCTGCCGGTTGCCTCCCTGTGCTGGCGGTGTAGGGCAGCTGTTTGCATAATGACCTTGTCCTCCGCAGTTGAAGCATCTGTCGGCATTTCCTTGGCAGTTCCCAATATGCCTTCTGCCACACCTCTGGCAGTTCTGCGGACCTGCCTGATCCCGCCTCTGGGCCTGATGAGGGTTGAACCTCTGAAAGTTCTGATGGTCTGGCCTCCCTTGAAAATTCTGTGGCCTACCTTGGTCATGGCGCTTCTGATGGCCTTGACCCTGTACGAATTGCCTTGGTGGCTCCTCGAATTTCCTCTTCTGATTCGAACCTGAAGTCTGCGCCTCCTGCGCTCCCCATTCTGGTATCTTCTTCATGTTTTTGGACGCTTCTATGTCCAAAGCATGACCCAATAGCTCCTGGTAACTCAATCCCTTCATGGTTGCCAGCTATGTGCGAATCTCTTCACACAGACCATCTCTAATTTTATCGGCCATTTTCTGCGGTGTGTCTGCCAAATGTGGTTCCATCTGGAGTAGCTCTCCAAACTTGGTATCATATTCTTCCACTGTTAGTTTCCCTTGCTCAAACAGGAAAAACTCCACCGCCATTTCCTTTCGGTACTGCCTCGGAACATATTTTTCAAAGAACGCCTCTTTGAATCTCTCCCAGCTGATGTTGTCCCTCTGTGCTGGAGCAATCGACTTGGCATAGGTCTCCCACCACCTATCTGCCTTTCCCTTTAACTGATAAGACATGCAGTTTATTTTCTCATCCTCCGAGCATCTCATATGCTTGAATATCTTCTCAAGCTCTCTTATCCAATCCTCTGCAGCTGAAGGTCCTCCTGTTCCGTCAAAATTTGGTGGGTGTTGCTTCCTGAATGTTTCCACCCACATAACAGATGGAATTTCTGGTACATTTCCGTGAGGTGGCGGATTCTGTCCTTGCTGCCCCGCAGCACTCTCTTCATCAGATAAGATTTCAATATTATCATGTCCCTGATAAATGTGATCTTCTTCCCAGAGTGGTTCTTCATACACAGGTTGTGGAATAGCTCTTCCACGTCCTCGGCCTCTCTGGCCTCTACCTCCTCTCCTGCCTCGGCCTCTACCTCTTCCTCGACCTTGATCGATGAATTCCATTATCTTTACTACAAAACAACACTCATTTATCAATTTCATAGCATCCTCACATAAATATGCTCATAATATCCTGAATCATACTATCCATTCATTACTCACTCAAAGCTTGTAAACACTCAACACCAATATTCAAAATCCAAAGGTTCCATAAAACAATCATCAAATATTTTAACCAGTCTCACATGTTACAATCCAATACAAGCGAGATTACAAATACTAATGATAATAAGGTTTCTGCAACGATTAAATCTCAGTCTCTGTCCCACTCAAAATCATAAATAGGATACAACAACATTAATGAAATGTCCAATTCTCAATGAAACAACTAGCAATAAACTTATGCCACTCTTACACAGATCCCTCAGATGGATCCTCCTCCTCAGCATCATCCTCCCCCTTCATCGGCCTCTTACCCCTATCTTGAGCTCTCATCCTCCTCCCTCGGCTGCTCTCGGTATCACTGGATAGACAAATAGGTGCCTGTCTCGTTCCCTGACCATAAGCAATCCCATGACCTCCGAACATATCCTCATACCCGCTAGTGGTCTGCCTCGGCCACATCTCGCCACTATCCAAACCATAGTCATAAACTGGCTGGACTTCGCTAGGCCCTCCCAAATCCTGTTGTGGCTGCTGAACTGGTGGTACGGATGTATCCTGACATCCATATGGCAAGGTCTGGTCCTGCTGCGACGGTGGATACTGGACTAAGGCGGTGGCAAAATCACACCACGCGTAAGGATCATACGCTCCTCCCTGCTGTGATCCATGCTGTGATCCATGTTGTGTTCCATGCTGAGATCCATGTTGAGACCCATGCTGAGACGGCGCATAAGCCGCTACGGGCGTGCTCGGTGTAGGGCATATCCTAGGGCGCGACGTGGATGCAGGTGCATCAAGTGCCGTAGGTGGTACCGGTGGTAAAGCTGGTGTCCACTGCGGCGATGACTGCTGCAAAGCCACCTGGTAATCAACATAGCCTGAGGATCCAACAGGATCAAAGTGGGGTCCGATTGATCCTCCCGATCGATGCTCGGATGGCACTACCATCTGTGCTATAGAAGATGAGGCAGGTCTAGGCCCTGTCTGGGGCGCCTCGCCTGTCGCTGACGCCTGGGTGCCCCATGAAGATGTCGGCGACACTCCCTCAGCTAGAACTGTCTCCTAAATAAGTGCAGCAATAAAAGTCTGAAAACTCCCTCGGGTGCCCGTCCTCTGATTATGGTGGACTCTAGCTAGCTCCAACGTCCGAGTGGTCCATCTCGATGGCATAAGCTCTGTGGTCCTCTCCATCGCCTCCGCATCCGTGATGCCCTGTCCTCTCGCTTGCCTCCAAAAACTCCAGAACTCCGTCAACGTGTTAGGCAAATTATCCTCCTCGAATGGTGTGGCACTCCTAAAGCGATAAGCTACACTCCTAGGGTCCATCTATCACGGCAAAATAATAAACGATCAGTCCGAGGTTAATATAACGTCAATACGCGCAACTCGGTGTCTCGGGTCATCTGCTGGCCTCCGATACACTATGCCGAGGGTCTAAACAAATCCTCGTGCTAAAACACACTCACTCGAGTCTCGACTGACGTGTCAGGCTCCTTGTGCATTCTGCGCACTTTACCAACTACTGGATTTTCCAGTTCAATGAAATTTTCAATTTCACAACATAAGGTCAAAGTTCTAAGTTCAAGTATTACAAAATGTACTCACTCCATTCTCACAATTATCAAATTATCATTGCCGATCAAATCATTGCCTTTTCAAGGCCCACCATTAGTTCATCAGTCATGATTCATACCAATCATTCTCTCCATCAATCAAGTTATTCCTATCTGAGCTCATTATATTCTAGCACATCTATAGCCATATTATCGAGGTTTTAAGCTTGCAATTATTCAATACCTCATAAATCAGTTCAAATTCAGTTCAACTTCCAAGAAAAGGTCACCCTGCGGTGCCAAATAAACTCAACACTTTTAAATTTTAAACACCAAACTTTTCATTCGTCAAGTTCTTTGACTTTTGTAAACACCACTTTTCAACTCAACCCTTTCCACATCAATTCAAATCACATAAACAATTTTCAGTGTTAGCACTCTTGCTCAACACAAAATAAATCAAGTTTATTTCAGTTCACAACAAAATATCTCAACTCCTTATTTCTCCCATACTTTACCTTCCTTTCTCAACAAATTCTTAAAACATTTGTGATGTTTTCAAAATACTCAAATCTTACTAAAATTGCAAGCTGGGAAACTTTTAACTTAAACAAATTCAAAACATACCTCAGGTAGCGCAGGATGGAGTAGGGTGTAAGCATGAGCGATCACTTCACACAAATTTTCAAAACATTTTAAGACTCGAAGTTTCAAATTACTTTAAAAATCCTTTAAAACCTTAAAACTATGCTCTGATACCACCTCTGTAACGCCCCCAACTGACCTTCCCAATTTGGGGCCACATTACATTGATGTTTCAGGTTTTGTCAAATACACCTCAAGAATTAATAAGCGGAAGACTTTAATATAAATAAAAGATAAAAGTATTCATCAAAATGTACTTCGAGTCAAGGTTAACAAACAGTATCCAAAAGTTTAATTAATTAAAAAGGGAAGGAAGTTCAGAGAGTGTAGCAGCGTGTGTGTAGCGTGACGGTGACATGTATATGAAGATACATGTCACAGGATCTATTAACTTTCAAAAAAAAAATAACTTCTTTACTCCTCCAGCTTACACCCGCTACTTCCATCCATGCTGCTTAACCTGCACGTTTTAGAAATAACGCGAGGGGCTGAGTACTTTCGTACCCAATGAGAAACATGCCCGAAATTATACATTTATATAGGAAACATGATATGCAACTCACACAGATAGACATGGGGTTTTGTTGAAAAGATCCATGCTATCTAAATCATTTTATTTTCACGCACGTGCTATTTATATGTTATTATATCTGTTTCGGTGTTGTAACTGGAAGTTGGCCGACTTCCAAGTTACGATGATTAGTTAGGAATGTAAATACACTCAACCTACTGTCATCTAAGTGCACTAGTCTCAGCAATCCTTTTTGAGACCCGATCGTTTAATATTCATCATTCACAAACTCCATATTCATAATTTCCACATCCACATATCACAAATTCCCCTTATATCTTCTAAAATCCCAATCATATGGAGTCGCTACTCCATACTACTAAATGAGTTCTAGCTCAGTTATGAAAACCTGGTTCCAAACTCATTTATTATACTCTCTTGTCGATGGGAAACGACAGAGGACAGATATAATAGCACAAAAACAATGCATAGCAAATCTCATTTCAAATCAAAGCATTTTATAACACATTTCGAAAATAAAAACACACAATTTGAGTTTTTACTGAAATAGTTTCCCACCTCGTTCTTGGCTTTTAGTTTAGATGCTTTCTGCTAGAATGAGCTCGTCTGTCCTTGCTTTCAATTTCCTACAATCGGTCAAGGTTATTCGAATTAGTACGAACAATCTAAGATAGGACAACTCACGTAACTTAATGTAATATCTAAATCTCAGTAATCGAACAAGGTTTGAAAGGTATTCGGAAAGGAATGAATGTAAAACTGGAAAGTCTGGCTCTCTGTTTCGACCGAGATGAACCATCTCGATCAAGATGTCTGTCTCGACCGAGACAGAACTCATATCGACCGGGATGAGCCCATCTCGGTCGATATACACTTTTCGACTGATATCTTATCCATCTCGCCCGTGTTCTTTACTTCGTTCGATATCCAACCATTTCGGGAATTCCTCTGACTCGACCAAGATCACACCCATCTCGACCGAAATGAATATTTCGACCGAGATGAGTGTCTCGACCGAAAAGCCTGTATCGACCGTGGTAAGCTTCACCTCGGCCGATACGTGTCGTCTTCTCCGACTCTTCGCACGGCGTACCTGTTTTTGCCGATTTTGGCCTTTCCGGCCGTCTGATCATACATGCAATTACATCAATCGACTCCCTAGACTACAAGGATTATGAATATGCTAACAAACATGAGAAATTCGCAAGGAATTGGAAAGAAAATGAAGCTCACCGGAGCTCTCAAGTTGACGGCGGCGGTGACGATTTCCGGTGACCAAAACCCACTTTCAGACCGTCCGAAGCTCCTCTACACGATGAGGAACACGATTCAATCGCCAATACTCCGATTTAGGCTCGTTTGAACAAGATGTAATAATTAAACTCGAAATTGAATATTAAACCCACCTCAACTTCTCTCTACGTTTTCTCCGTCCACACTCAACTTCATGATCGCTGCTCTAGCTCAAAACGTAGCCCGAAGGACGAGCTTCACAATGGTGGCGACAGCTTGTCAAATGGTGGTCGGTGCTGGCCGGAATCTCGCCGGAAAGTCGACGGCTTTGGAGGGGTTTTTCTGAAAATGGTGCAGCTTTCTCTCTCTCTCTCTCTAGCTTATATCATAAGGTAGAAAAAGCTTACCTTATAACTCTCCCCCTTATTTATATATATATCCAATTCCCATGTATAATATCATAATTATACATATAAGTATACATATCTCTAATAAAATTCCATCTCACTTCTTTTTCACAATATAATTTCATAATAAATCTTCCCATATAATCCAACTCCATAATGATATTCTAAGTTTATACATTCAAACTACTAAATAAATAGGCAAAATTTGGGAATAACTTTCATTATTAATTCCGAATCCAATTTACAAGGTCGGTTAATACACGGGGTATTACATATTTTTCTATTGGCAATCGGTCAAAACTCACATACCATACACAAACAAACATTTCATAACATACCACAATTTAATGAGTTGGTCTCCTGAGAGACGGTCTCACTATTTTTTTATTGTGAGACAGACTTTAATACATCATTTTAATAAGTTAAATACATCATTTCATTTTTAAGAATTACATTACTTGCAACAAAGAAATACATCATTTGCAATAAAGAAATATATCATTTCATTAAACTCATATCACATTAAAAATGGTGAAACATCATTTGCAATAAAGAAATACATTATTTCATTAAATTCGTCTCACAATAAAAATGATGAGACCGTCTCATCTGAGACTTTGCCCAATTTAATTTAAAATAAATTTCAAGTACACTATTTCTCTTGGATAATTTTAAATGTAACCTTATTTCTTCACAAAATAGCAATTTTATTTAATTTTATATAGCTATAAGTTTATTTCAAAAATTACAATATAGAGTATTTAATTCATTGAGAAAATACGAAAAATCATTTGAGCTTGCAACAAAAGAAACAGCACATTTTCCAAATTGCATTCTGTTAATAATTTAATTTAATTTAATTAACACTATCTTTGGATCTTAATTGATAATAATCCTTATAGCTATAAGCATTAACCTAAGAGAAACGAAAGAAAATTAATATCCACATTCTTCGAAGTTCTAGAAGTCGAGCACGCACCAAAAGGAAAAGAACGAATTTTCTAAGTTCCTTTATGTTAATTAAATAGTTTAATTATAATCATTAAAAATTAACTTTGTATAAAAATAAAACAAATTAATATCGACCATTCCAATTAGGGCTGATAATTTGTGCGTATCAGGTTGTTATCGTGTCGACACGATAGTGCCACGACTAGGGCTGATAATTTCTAACACGACACGAACTCGTTAAGCTCAAATACGATTACGACACGAATCTGTTAAGCTCAAACACGATAATGAAACGACACAAAAACGAAAAATTAACCTTACTAAAATTGTCAGCTTTACACTTGGGACTAAATTTTTTTATTACGCATGAATCACACGATAACACGACTCGAACACGCACGATAATAATGAGCACGAATATGACACGAACACAACACGAACCCGTTAAGCTCAAACACGATAATGACACGACACGATAAGACACGACACGGTAACGACCCAACACGCAGGATTTGTCAGCCCTAGCCACGAAACATTAAGGTCCGACACAAACACGATTTGTTAAGAATATGCTCGACACGAACACGACATGACCCATTAAGCCTCAAACACGGGCATGATACGAACACGACATTGACCAATTATGAACCTGATCTGATAACACGACACGGACACGAACACGACACGGACACGATATTGATATGTGAAAAGTGTTAGATTAGGTTAATAAATGATAAGATAATAATTATAATAATAATAAAATAAAAAATATTATTTATTAATTTCTTAATGGGTAACACGAACACGAACACGACACGAAATATGATATGTTATTGGATAACACAAACACGACACGAAATACAATACGTTATCGAATAACACGAACACGAAAATTTTGTGTCTTTATTGGATCGACACGATAATGACACGAACCCATTAAGGCTCAACACTAACCCATTATTATCGTGCGGGTTCGTGTCAGGTTATCATATAGTATCAAAAATTGTCATCCCTTATCCCAACAAGCAACAAGGCTATCATAAACATTTCACTAATAATTAAAATTTTATATTGTAAATCAAATATTTAAAAATTATACCATCCAATAAATTTAAAATAATTAAATAAAATGTACAATATAAACCTAAAACTATAATGTATTTATTTGTATACTCTTTCAACAAGTACATATTATAAACTTTAAGATTTCTTTTAGAAGTATGATAAACTTTAAAAGTTGAAGGACTCAATTCACTCCTGAATTAAGTCAATTTTAAAATATTGGTGTAATATAGCGGTGTTCGCGGTACGGTTTGACCGATTTGGAAGCAAAATTGTGGTCAAACTAATAGGTATGATTTAAGATTTTTTCCAAACCAAATCGGCTAAATAATTAAGGCCAAACCATATAAAAATGGTTTGGTTCGGTCATTTTTACTGTGTGCAATGAAATATGTATCACTTTCAGCAATGTATTATAATATATCGAGAGTAGAGACTTTGGTTGATTTGTAGAAAACTAGAATTTAAACATAAATTAGTTGATAAATATTATTTGTTATTAATTATTATAAAATAATGTTAATTTAAAAATTATATATATATAATTTAATATAAAATCAAAAGAGACACATCGGTCAATTGTATTAAAATTTCAAATGTAAAATCGAAAGAGACATGTATGTACGGTCAATCCGGCCGAAACAACCGGTTTGAACCATCAAATCATAACCAAATCGATTTTGACCGATTTAAAAATTTTCAAACCGTTAGTTTTAAAATTAAACTTACAACAAACCAAATTAATATCATTTGATCAATTTAACTAGTTTCGACCAAACCACGAATATCTAGTGCAATATATTCTTATTTAATTTTATTGACATGCATATGTGTTAGGAGTCATTTTATTAGAATTGTTAGTTCACGTTGTAGATTTAATTTATTCTTAATATTTGATTTTAAGATTTTAGTAAAGAAAAAGATAAATAGTCTATATGAAATTTATTCAATCTTTATGAAATTTATTTTAAATTAAATTATGGTGTGTCAGTGAAATGTTTGTCATTTAGGATTTTTGGTGAGTGAGTTTAACTAGTGGGAAAATATTTAAAATTTAGGTTTTAAATAGTTATATTTAGGGATGTCAATAAAGCCCGAAATCGATGGGTCGGCCCGAAACCGGTGGGCTAAAATGCGGGTTAGGGTATAAAAATTTCAACCCGAAATTATTTTTAACCGAACGGGTTGAACCCGACGGGTTGGCGGCCCGAACGGGCTGAGCCCGGTGGGTTGCGGGTCGGCCTGTAGGTCCGGCAATATTTAATAATATATTTAATAATTTATTATTTATTATTTCTAATATTATTTATATCCTACTATACCCATTAATTATATACCTAATTTCCTAGACCTAATTTTCCGTCACACAAAATCTCATCAATATCTCCCAATGACGTAGTCCTTTACCCTCAAATCGAAAAATCTCTCATTTCTTCCTCTTTCACTGTCTTCCACTCGTCACTCTCCTAATTAGCGTACCTACTCATTTCTTCATTTCAAAAACCTTTAGCCACTCGTTGTTATGTTCACCCAAGTGAAAGTTATATTTAATTTTTTAATCATTATTTTATCATTTTATACGTTGAGAAATGTACTTCTATTACTTAAATTAGTTGGTATATAAGGATTGATGTTTTTTTTTCTTTTCAAACTATGATTATCCACTTATCACTATTTTTTTGCAAAGATATTGATATTTGATATCTTTTATTTATGTTGGTTCATCATTTTCTTTTTTTTATTTTGTTTTAGGGGTTGTTAAAATATTTTAAGAAAATATTTACAAAATAAACTCGTAAATATTGCCAACCCGACGGGTCAGCCCGAAAACCGGTGGGTTAGGGTTAGGTTCAAGAATTTTTAGCCCGATAAAAATTCAGCCCGATTCAACCCGGACCGAATAGCCCGTAGCCCGATAGGGTTAGCCCGAAACCTGACGGGTTAGCCCGATTGACATCCCTAGTTATATTAAAAAATTGGGAATATGTTAAATTTAGAATAAATTTTAATATTTTCCTTATTAATAACGTTCATCTAATAAATATATTTATAATATTTTTATTCTCAAAATATCACATAGTGCGTGCACGGAGATGTGTGTAAATTTAGCAACAAGTCTTATCTATCTATATATACTTAAAGGAAGAATCCCTCACAAAAGAATTTTTCCCGCTCACTAAAAGATACTAAATATAATTATACAAAAATAAGGAAATAAATCAATGCATTTAAAACGAAAACAAAAATTATGCTACATTATAAAAATTAATAGCAATCATTGGCGAAATTTTCGTTGTTAATGGGCAATTTAGCATTTAATAGATGTGTATATATAATCAATATATTGACGTTTCTACTCAATTTGTTTTAGCTTTGTGCCATGAGATAGAATCGAGAGAGAAAAATTGAAGGGAGATTTTAATTCTATGAAGAAAAATTCTACTCAATTTGATTCGACAAGAAATTTTTTTAACGGGATTGAGGCATGTACCGAATATTTTTTATTATATTTTGTCCAGGTACATGTTCTTATGAAATTGTTATCTATAATTTTTTTTTGTATTCTATGTAATGAAATACCATTTTTGTTCATTTTTTTTTGTAATGAAATGTTATTTTGTATAATGTTATCATCAATTGTTTTTTTTTGTTCTTTTTGCTCATTCGACATTGATGTAGTCTATTGTTTCATCTAATGTAATGAAATACATTTTTTTCTTTTACTGCTTTTAATCTCAATATCATTCTTCAATCTTAACGTGTTTGTTCAAAATTAATTTTATTTGTCACTTTATTCACTATTATGTGTATGTTCGTGGTTTGCTTATTCGTTCATGTTCTTATTATTTTTATATTTTAGTTAATACGTTTGTTCAAAATAAACTTTTAATATTTTTCATATTAAGAATTTTATAAGTTGAAGGATAAAATTAAGTTATTTGAAAAGTTGTCGGGATGAACGTACCAAATATAAAAATGAAGAAACATGCAAAAATTAAGTTATAAATCAAAGCAATTAACATTTAATTTTCTAACGGTTGGAAAATATGGCAATTGGAATTATTCCATAAGTACATAAATTCTTTTGCCTAATTAACGTCAATAACATTTATCCTATTAATTACGTCTGGGTGCTTTTTTTACATACTCTTTAGTATAAATCATATCAAAATCTTACTACTAAGATTAATTCTAAGTTCTCCATTCTTACGTTTGATTGATTATTTTTTTGTAATTACGAATTTTTTTTTTTTATTTGACTAAACTTTGCCAAATTCAAGGTCTGATTTGTAAATAATTTTTTTTAAAATTTTTTTTCTTTTCTTTTTTAGAATATTGAATTAAGATTTATTGTTTAAATTAAATGAATCAAGTTCTCATTTTCATTTTTTCTTTTTATGAGAAACCTATGTAATAAATCTTCTAATTTAAATAATTTAATTAATCTATACTATTCCTAAAGGTTTAAAACAGGATTAAGATTTTTTTTTTCCGCCTAACCAAAATTTCTAAAAATTAATCATAAAAAACTACGAAAAAAAACTGATTACAATTAAAATCCATCTAACATCCCTATAAACGGCATTATATATGGAAATTATTTAATGAATCACTATTAAATCAAGGCAAGACGAATCTAAATAAATTTAAAAGCACACCCCTCAAAACATTTTTTTTCCCGCCCATTTAACCATTCCTAAAATAGTTATTATTTGAATAGTTATTTCAGTTTTGTTTGTTATATATATAATTTATAGAATATCTAAATCGGTCGTACATATAAAAATAAATACTTCATTGACAAATACATGCAAATAGTAAAATATCACATGATAAATAAAGTTGGTGTAGTATATGAATAGGGAAAATGTTAAATTATATCCTAAACTATTATTCCCTCCGTCCCACCTCAATTATCTCATTACTTAAAAAGACAACTTTTTCACACTCATCAATAAAATGTTAATTCCATTCAACTTACTTTACACTCACATTCCTTGGTTATTGTGTCCGGTCAACCCGGGACAATTCAGTCGGGACGGAGGGAGTACTATTTTTTCAAATCTAACACAAACTATCCAAATATTTAAATAAATATCTGCACTATTCAAAACTATACAATTCTATCTCCAACTAATTTTCTGGTCAACAGAAAAGCTTACTGTCAATTCCATATCAACTAATTAATGTCATGTGTCAAATACAATTTTTCTGAAAAAAAAAAGATTTTTTAAAAGAACTAAAATTTTAAAAAAAATCTTAATATCCCAAAAAGCATAAGACCTTTATTGGTAAACCTAAAATTAAAAAACCCACCAAAACCCAAAAATCATAAGACCTTAAATGTAACCCTATCATCTCGAAAATTGAAAAATTCCCGGAGACAGGTTTCTCATTCAAAAATGGAAGAACACTCTAATTTTTTATTTTTCTTTGCAAAATATTTAATTATATCCCACATTATATATATATATATATATTGTCAAATTTAATCCAAACTATTCAAATTTCAAATAAATATCCAAATTATTGAAAACTATGCAAATATAGGGCAAAATTAAAAGAAAAATCTTATTGGACACGTGGCATTTAAACATGATATTAATTCGTTGACATGGAATTCCGGCAAAATAGTCACTTTCCGTTGACCGAAAAATTAGTTGAGGATATATTAACATAGTTTAGAATAGTTTGGATATTTATTTAAACATTTGGATAGTTTTGGTTAGATTTGAAAAAATTAACATAATTTATGATATAATTGAGCATTTACCATATATGAATCTATACTTTATAATCATAATTACTATTTGGATTTCACTGAATCACTTCTTAAAATGATATATATTTTAATATTTTGAACGAATAAATTAAAATTTTATGTGTTTTTATTATTAGTACAATTTATTTATTTCAAACTTTAGTATACGCACGCAAACATTTTACCTTAAAATTTAATTAATCAAGAATGTAAGGAAAAATATATTTCAGCGGGTGGTCAAATTTACTTTTAATTTTATTATTATAATTGTACATTAATGTACAATTTATTTTAAATTAAGGTGTTTCTAGGTATAATCTTTCTAAGTATATATATATATATATATATAACAACTAAAGCGCACTAAAGTAATTAAGCATGAGATTAAGAATAAGTTTAATAAATGACTTTTTCTAACAACAATACATTAATTTAAACTCACATTTAGATGCACCTGAGAAAGCTCGAACTCATAATCTCTTTAATTATCACAGGTTAGGAGTGAGCAATTGGCAGTTCGGTTTTGTAATCCAAATTGAACCCGCAGTTTTTTTAGAATTTAACTTGAACCGCCGAAATCAAAATATGTAGATCGCACTCAATAATCGGTTTCAATTTGATTTTGGTTTGAAATAGAAAACCCCAAAAAATATGAAAAAAATCTCAAAATCACAATAAAAAAAGCAACATGCGAAAGGGGCTAAGTAGGGGGTTGATGGTGAGGGATTTAGCGAGGGCCGCGAGGCTGCAAGTTAGCGACTGGCGAGAAGCGTGAGGCGACAGTGACGACGAGCCAAGACAAAAAGAGCGATGTGCGTGAGGGGCTGAGTAAAGGCGAGGGATCAAGCAAGGGCCTGGATAGATTGAGCGGCGTGCATGAGATGAGGGGCTGAGGCCTGAGGGTGAGGGCGAGGGATTGAGCGATGGAGTCTGGAGTAGGGTTTCGTTGGGTAACTACTAACTTGAGTTTGTAACTTTGTATTCTGTATTTTGTAAAAAAAAAAAAAAATTATAATTTATTTACATATAGAATATATAATAATATAAATAAATACATAATATTTTATATTTTATATATGTATATGAATTGCGGTTCGGTTGTAACCGAACCCAAATTGAATCAAACAAATAACCCAAATTTTTTCTAAAATCCAACCCGAATCAAAACTGCATGTGTTTTCAAACTGACCCAAACTGCCCGAAAACCAACAGTTCGATTCGAATTGATGGTTTAGGTTTGGTTTTCCTCACCCCTATCATAGGTAACATGCTTTCACAACTACACCTAAGTAGTGGATGAATAATTGATTTCTTTTATTTTTTTTTAAAATAGTAATGCATTTATTTAAACTTACACACTCAGATATTCCTAAGAAGCTCAGACTCATAATATCTTGGTCACATGTTAAATACTTTAACGACTACCCTATGATGTGGACAAATAATTAATTTTTATAGATGACTATTGTTGATTCATTTTTATTTATTCTAAACTGATTTTAACATTGAATCTCTTTCTAAATATAATACTACCTTAAAATGGGCAACAACAAAGTTTTTATGAAATTTCACTGTATTAAAAAGAATTTTCAAAGAGAAGTTATTATATCCATACATTTGTCTTATATATATATATATATATATATATATTATATTATGCATAATTTAAGTTGTAATACTAATAAAAAAGTTAATTTCCGGTGCATTTAAACTTCAACATTTTATATCTTTCTATAATATATTGAAAGAAAAAAAATCAAGGTATAAGTTTACCTCAATCTTGCATGTGCCAACTATAACATTCTAATATATCATTATCTAAAATTAATATAACTCCTTTCAAAATATCGATTTTACAATATTTTGACTACTGGAAGAAATAGTTACAATTTTTTTTATTTAATAAGATATAAAATATTTTAATAAAATTAGTATTATGTATATAAGACATTCAGAAAAAATGGATTATATATTTATTATTGATAAATTATTAAAAGTCATATATACATGCCGCGCATCGCGCGGGTGAAAAACTAGTAAAACCTTTATAGATGAGTAGTTAATGACTCAATTAGCAAATATATTCCAACAATTGTGGTCAGCAGTTGGGTTTCAAAGATTCGTTAAATAATGTGATGAGTGAATAATTGAATGTAATGGAAACAACAAATGAGCAAATGTTATAGACATTCAAAAACTCACGTCCTTATGTTCAGTGTTGGGGGCAAACTCACGAGGTCCAGGCTCAACCGATAATTAATCGGCTCAAAGCCCGTGTTGGAAAGATGGAAAGAATCAATCAAAGATCAGAGAAGATTAAGGAAATATTCTAGTTCAAAATAGACAAGATCAATGTTATACTATTTCCTTTTCATTCTTCTTCTTTCCTTATGTAATTCTCACCATCTCTCTTTAAAAGAGAATCGATGTAACACAATTAAACACATAGCAATAATGAAATTCTCTCAAACTCTTTCCTACAATGTCGATACCTCAGTTTAACAGCCCGCACGTCTCAAACTCACTTGGGAACGGAAGCACACAAAAACATCTAAGGCATAGGGTCAACGTCGACCCCAACTTGTCATCTATATTGACCACAAAACGAGCTCACAATCGAGGAGAGACCACGACCTTCCAAAGGATTCAGTACCGCAGTATAAGGATCAGAGTCACCACCGACCCCATCTTCGAGTCTATATCGAACCCACAACGAGCTCACCACCGAGGAGAGGAAGCAACCCCTGTGGGGACTTGGCGGCGGAGAGCCGTGCTAACCCTAACCGACCCCGAAAATCACAGGCAGTTGCAGTATTTTTGGCGACCACGTGCTCCCCGATGACCAGGGCATCAGTTAGGGTTTTTTCTCTTCACCTTTTCGTCTATAAATAGGAGAAATTCACCCAATTTTTGTATCGATTTTCCTCTCTAAAAACTGTACTGAAACTCTGTCAAAATATATATTGACTCTATTTTCATGCTCGTTCTACTGCGTTTATTATGTTATTTTCCACTCACATTATATTTCGCTCTATCTTGCATTCCTTATTCTTCAATTAATTGTTATCGATTATCTTATTCTTGTTATTGTTTGTTGTTCTATTTAACGGTTCCAAGAGCTCTGTCTCATCCGAAATATCGAACCTCAATATTCACTATTATTCCTTCCATGAAAGAAACCACTATCTTCGTTCTCCACGATGCTTGAATATAGGTTACAACATAGAGTCTCATATTGAGTGATTGCATTCTCAGGACTTAGTCACCGACACAACAATTGGTCGAACTTTACCATAATTCCTCGCTAGGCTCTTCCTTCGGGTACACAGAGTACTTGAATACAATTGATAGCTTATGTTCTTATGTCAACTGAGCATTGCGACACGTCTCAACTACAAGATACAGAGATTTGAGTTATCTTCAACAACGTCGAATTTTATGTAAATATCACTTGATACAATATCACTTGTTGCTGATCCCTATGAGATTTATAGTATCTTGAAGCCAATGCTGATGAAATTGCAGTACAAGTGTTGCAATCATGTGTTCAGATGACATGATGATCTCAAGCAAAGAAGCTCATGAACCTTAGATAAGATGATCAAATGATTCTTGTATGTTCGATGGATTATTATCAGTATTTTTGTCTCTCTCTATCATTTGTTGTATATTGTTTTTCTCAAACTCAAATGGATTATTTATAGACTCTATTTGAAATAATGTCATTGAGAAAGGTTGAAAAGACCATACACTTTAGCGGGTGAATGTTAATGTACGAAGTTATACAATCCTGCAACTTACGTCCTTGAATATGTCGTCCTTTTATATTTAAAAGTCTAATTGATGGACGTCCTAGTTGATACAATCAACTAGATTTGTATTTTGACGAAGTTTCTCAATCTTCAGCTACCATTTGCTAACTATCAAATAATCATCTTCTAAGTATTCACACCGGCATGTTCTTATAATTGTTGAGAAACAGTATGACATTACTTGAACTTAATCTTTTTTAATTGAGCTTTACATCTTAAAGTTTTTGACTAGCCGAACTTAAATTATTACAATGCTTATAACCTATTTCATACAAGATGTAAGATCTAGTTGGCTAGTAGTGGTTCACAATCATAAAAATTATTATAATAAAAAAACTAATGGTAAATTTTAAGATTGACCTAATAGTTTTACTTTAGTACAACAGTGAATAATTTTACTTTAAAATTTGTCGAGGAAATTAAAATGAAGCTGCATCGTTAGTTGTACCTTCCGCATTATTAATGTGTCCCACTATTACACACGGAGTTTATTTAGCTTTTCAAAATTTCCAACAGTTTCTCTCTCTACCCATTTGGATTCGTCCTCGCTCATCGATTTCCACATCTCCAAAGAAACATTCAAATTATTCCTAAACTCTTCGAGCCCTAATTTTTCTGCTCAATCCGTTCATGCACATATAGATATCCAGTCATCGATACCGGACTCGGATTGACTCGATCTCCTCCCATACTGTTGGATCTGCCACCATTGCTTCAGTAGCTCTACGATTCAATTGCATCTGCGACGTTCATATCTGGGAGGAGATTTGTTGCCATCCATGGACGCGATCGAGGAATTGTCGCAGCTGTCCGATGCGATGCGGCAGGCTTCGGCGCTACTTGCCGACGAGGAGGTAGATGAGACGGCGGCGTCTTCTGCTTCTTCCAAGCGCGCCTCCACTTTCCTCAATGTTGTTACTCTCGGGAACACTGTGAGTAGTGTTAATTAGAGATTTGTTGAGCTGATTCGATTCGTCTGAAATGATAATTTACCAGTATTTATGTCTTTTGCTTATAGTGATTGAATGGGAGTTTAAATTAAGAATATCAACGTTGGCAGTCATCTAATTAGGGCGAGAATGAAGGACATATATTAAGTTGTTACATTCGAGCTTTAGGTGTTAGTGGGTTTACATTTCTTTGTGCTGTCAGACTTTGAGAAATAACTTCTGATCGAGACATTTGTTTCAGGGTGCAGGCAAATCTGCTGTATTAAATAGTCTGATCGGGCATCCTGCGTTGGTAAGTGTCATGAACTTATAAATAACTTTTTTTTTAATTATTTGTACTGTCATGATAATGAACTGATTCATTCTGATCGACCCTTAAATTTGCAGCCAACTGGTGAAGGTGGTGCTACTCGGGCTCCCATAGTTGTTGATTTAACTAGGGATGACTCCCCGAGCAGCAAATCAATCATTTTGCAGATTGATAGTAAATCTCAACAAGTTTCTGCAAGTGAGGCCTTTTACTGAACTTTAAGTGTAATGCAGAGCTGTAGAGTTTCCAGTAGGCATTCTATTCACATTTAGATTTGATTATCAATACACTTTCTCCACACTTTCTCAAAATTCAAGAGTGAAATTAGAACTGATGAATAAAATATTATCAGTATACAATCAGTACACTCTCTCTTACTATCACTATTTTATTGATTAGGCATTCTATTCACTATCAATGAATGAAAAGAATTTATATTCTCCACTCTCTGCATCTTTGGACTGTCATAGGTGCTCTCCGGCATTCATTACAGGACAGATTGGGCAAAAGTTCTGGCAAGAGTCGAGATGAGATATATTTAAAGCTTCGAACCAGTACTGGTGTGTCTTTAAAGTTATTTATTTACCTGTTTGATGAATAACATCTGAGGTCATTTTGTGCTTTTGTTCTACATGTTGAGCCTAGAGTACTTGAAATGTTGAAATAAAAAACATGTTTATGTGAAGTATAAAATGGATTTCACCACTTCAGTTTTTAGGAACAAATCATCTTTCGTTGCTAGAGCATGGGGAAAATCTGAAAGTACATCTATTTTTTAGTCAAATGTCTATTATTATCTGAATTATTGTATACTTCACAAAAACTGATGGTGCAGTGAGCTGTTACTATGATTTTTTTGTATTATTAAGTTTACAAAGCTCAATGCAATGAATTTTTCTTGATTAGTGGTGTTATCACTGTATATCAAACTGCAACTATTCAGTTTTCATGCACCAATGCTTGAGTTTTGGTTGATGCATTACATATCAGTCATCTAATTGTCTCATCTTCTCGTTTTTCAGCTCCACCATTGAAACTGATAGATTTGCCTGGAGTTGATAAGGGAAATCTTGATGACCCACTGGTAAGTGTAGCCTGGACAATTTTTTTGACCTTTGGCTTCCATTTTCTGCCAAACAATGTCATGCATCATTTTTCAATAATAGTTTGATTTAAGACTTAGTGATTTATGTAAGCAGTTTAGTGTGCATAGTGTTGGTTTGCGCAAGTTTGACAATTTGTTAAAATTATGTCTCTCGTTCAACTGGTTTCATTTGCCATTCTTGATGAGTCTTGGCACCAAATTACACAAATCATGATAGTTGTTATTTAATATTTGACTGGTTTAATGCCAGCCCTAGTTTATGTAGACCTTGAGCTTCCCTGATTGACTGAATTTAAGGAGTTCACGTTTGACATTAGATATTGCATGTATTTGCAGCAGTCTGATAGCTTATTTATTTGTCACAGAGTCAATATGCTGAACGCAGTGATGCCATATTATTGGTTGTAATACCTGCTACCCAGGCCCCAGAAGTGGCCTCAGCTAAAGCAATCAGAATTGCAAAGGAACTTGATGGGGAATGTGGGTTTGCTATGCTATCTTCTCGTGTTTATAAATTTTAATAGAAGGAAGAAAAACAAACAATCGTTCTACCATTTGTGTTACATTTCGTATGTATATCTGATCAACATTTATTTTCTGTTTCTTAGATACAAGAACTGTTGGAGTAATTAGCAAGATAGATCAAGCATCTTCAGAGCCAAAAGTCCTAGCCGCTGTGCAGGCTCTTTTATTGAATCAAGGACCCCGAAGTGCTTCTGATATCCCATGGGTTGCTTTGATTGGTCAGTCTGTCTCTATAGCATCAGCACAATCAGGGAGCATTGGTACAGATAATTCTTTAGAGACTGCATGGCGAGCAGAGAGTGAAAGTCTGAAATCTATACTGCCTGGAGCCCCTCAAAGCAAGCTTGGGCGATTAGCCCTGGTAGAGACCCTTGCTAAACAGATCCAAAGCCGCATGAAAATCAGACTTCCCAATCTCCTTTCTGGGTATGATCTATCTTCTAGCTTCTTAAACCCATTCAAAATAGGTATGAGGCTCAGCAAATGGAGAAGGAGCGCACCTTGGAGGCAGTTTTCCGCTGTCCCGAGGCATTCACCTCAACCAATTTTTAAACCCTTGTTTGCACTCTAAATAAGTAGTTTGATTACACAATTCTGCTTCAGTGAAAACTATTTAATTATTTTCTCATTTTTTTTAATTTCACAATGGTTTTAAAGAATGTTCTTGATCCATCAGTTTGTTTGAGTACATGACACCTTTATTGACCATATGCCAATTGTACGTTTCCTGCAGGCTCCAGGGAAAGTCCCAAATAGTGCAGGATGAACTGGTCAAACTTGGTGAACAGATGGTTCACAGTGCTGAGGGCACAAAAGCTTTAGCTTTGGAACTTTGCCGTGAATTTGAGGATAGATTCCTCCAGCATATCACAACCGGGGAGGTGAGATATTAATACTCTGGGGGATTTATACTTAATTAAGTTGAGTTTTTGTCCTAGTGCTTTAAAAAATCTTGAAGTGCCAAAAGTTCATGGTTTTGGGCATGATAGGAAAGTAGCTGGGTTGAGTATGCCAATGATTGATCAATGGAAGCTGTAATAAAAAGGTGATATATTGAGAAACTTAAGCTATTCTGTGATCCTAGGCGGATATTTATGTTAAGACTCAAGAAGACAGCTGCATCGTAGTTGGGTATTATAGCTGGGAGTGGCATCAATCAATTTGTTGTACATTTCATTTTCAAATTCTGCAGTTACCACATCTGATGTTCACATTTTTTATCTTTGCAAGTTGCAACATATTCATGTATTTTTTTAAAATGTCGTCATGTACTTGTATAAAAATATATATACCTTGTGCCATTATCTGAGTCAGTAGAAGCTAGATGATAGGTGAAATGCCAGCTTAATTGATTCTGGCTCATTGATTGGTTATTTTAAATAATGAGTATTATGTTGAGATTCTGAATTACTATTCTTTTGCAGGGTTCTGGATGGAAGGTTGTTGCTAGTTTTGAAGGCAATTTCCCCAATAGAATCAAGCAATTACCTTTAGATAGACATTTCGACATCAATAACGTTAAGAGGGTATACCTTTTGTATCTTCATACTATCAATATTCTCATAAACCTTAATGCTTGTTCGTAAGTTAGAACTGACCCTTATAATTCTCTATAGATTGTGCTGGAAGCTGATGGTTATCAACCTTATCTTATATCTCCTGAGAAAGGGTTGAGGTCTTTAATAAAGGGTGTTTTGGAGCTTGCGAAAGAGCCTTCACGTCTTTGTGTTGATGAGGTAAACCTTAGATGATAAAAGAACATCTTGAATTGTTTTCCGATTTCAAATTACTTTAATTATGTGTTTCTCTACCTTGGTGTTTGGTTGACCTTTTTTATGCTTTTTTTCCACTTTGTACTTTATCTTCTCCGCTTAAGGCTATACTATTTATTATTATTTAAATAGGTGCACAGAGTACTCGTTGATGTTGTCACAGCTGCAGCGAATGGCACACCAGGTCTTGGAAGATATCCTCCGTTTAAGCGAGAGGTAACATGATGGAGCTTTCAATTCCGTCAGTGATTCTTATGTTGGTCGTTGCTTCTTCTTCATAGAGTAATTTTTGTTTTGTGTGTAGGTCGTGGCAATTGCCTCAACTGCTCTGGAAACCTACAAAAATGATGCAAAAAATATGGTCGTTGCACTTGTTGATATGGAACGAGCATTTGTTCCTCCACAACATTTTATACGCTTGGTGCAGAGGCGGTATGTTAAGCAATTTGTTGAGTTCTGGTTTTCATCAGTTTTGATTTGACTCTTGGATTTTGAGAAATAGTGGGAGACAGTGTATTGACAATCAAATCTGGTTTATTATTTTATTCATTAAATTTACATTTGTAGTATTGTTGTGCAGAAAGTAGAAGAAAATCTATTGATTCTCAACATTTCAGTTGGTTCTATATTTCATTTTGTTTACTTTATCGGGTTTTTTGCTTACAGATTTTACATGATTCAACCCCTTTTGTTGGTCTATATTGAAGATTCTTACAACCGGTTCTTTTTATGGTTCTTCCAGGATGGATAGACAACGGCGTGAAGAGGAGCTGAAAGGTCGATCTTCCAAAAAGGGACATGAAGCTGAGCAGTCCATATTAAATAGGGTATATCATTTTTCTGAAAGCTTGTTTTACTTTCCTATTTTTCTTTTTCCTTTTTTTTTTTGGAGGGGCAGCTGCTGGATCGCATGGACCTACAACATTGGTCGCAGACAATAGCAAAGCTGTGTTGATTGTACGTTTTGTTAAACTTTTCTCTAAGTGTCTTGGTTTCCCCATTCAGGCAACGAGCCCTCAAACTGGAGGCCAGCAGAGTGGGGGAAGCTTAAAGTCAATGAAGGATAATAAGTCCAGTCAACAAGATAAAGAAAAAGACGTGCAAGATGGACCAATCTTGAAGACTGCTGGGCCAGAAGGGGAAATAACAGCAGGTTCTTGAAAAAGACTTTTTTTTAGTTCATTTTGACCTTATCTTTTACTTCCTGGTTTGGGAGATTGAGTTTAATTATTAAAGATTAAAGGATTGGTGTCATCTGATGCATTTTATTTCATATGTACATGATTTGGTTGTACACCGATGTTTTTTCTTGGTATTATCTTGACACTTAGGTTTTTGGCACAATCCATTATAATTTTGAGTGCATAATCTAAGTTTGTACTGTTGGTTCTTCCTTGCTACTGAACTACTGCTGAAGAATGGCTTTTATGCTCTTGGGATTCTATTGCTATTTTAGGTAGCGATTATGTAATATGAAAATCATAACCCAGTTTTAACATCTCTAGAAATGGGGACTAGCAGGTAGAAAAGGCTCTAGTCTTTGTTATGCAACATATATGAGTGCAGACTTTGCTTGAATGTCCTGCTGAAAGAACTCATCCTTCTTGTTTCAATTTCTGTACTGACCACTCAACATGGCATTATCTAATGGATTAATTTCCACCCCTTTTACAGGCTTTTTATTGAAGAAAAGTGCCAAAAATAGTGGGTGGAGCAAAAGATGGTTTGTCCTTAATGAAAAGACTGGAAAAGTGAGTCCCTCCATGTTTGCAAATTATTGGAAATTGGCTAGGTGTATCCCATGTTTCAATTGTGATTGCCGAGTATTAGGAATTCCTTTTTTGGTCTGATCCCTTTTAACTTTTATGTATTGAATTTCTTTGATTTTATATTTTAGATCACAAATATCTTAAGTTGTGACCAATTACTATTACTAATAGCCAAATTAGGTATATGTATATAGTCTTTCATGGTTTTGCTACTTCTATGTTCTAACCTTGTAGGTTTTAGAATTCTTTTTAGTAGTTTAATAAATAACTTTTTTACTGCAAGTAATAATTGTTCCATGCCTCTGGTTGCCTTGTACCTTGCTAATTCATTATTTTATTGGACCTTTCCTGTAGCTTGGATACACCAAGAAACAAGAGGAACGCCATTTTCGCGGTGTCATCACTTTGGAGGTAATTGCTGGTTATTTACTGCATATCCATGAACCTTCAGATGCATTATTTAGGAATTATTCTGTTTAACCGAGGTTCTAGAAATCCAACGTATCACTATACTCATTTGACAATTGAGCTATAATGATGCAAGTAAGATGAATTAAGCAGAATTCCTGTTGCACCTGGTATAAGATCAGGGATTTAGAATAGCAGGCATTGAGGTTCTCAAGACAACTGTTTCGCTTGATTTGTACCCCTTTTATCCATCTTTGTATCAGGAATGTAACCTGGAAGAAGTTTCAGAGGAAGAAGAATCTCCTCCTACAAAGAGTTCTAAAGACAAAAAGGCAAATGGTCCAGATGCAGCAAAGACACCCAGTCTTTCTTTCAAACTAACAAGCAGGGTTCAATATAAAACTGTTCTTAAAGGTACTTTTAATTTCATTTCTATCTATAGGACTTTTGTGTTAATTTAGAGTTACAGAGAAAAACTAACTCGCAATTTACTCATTTCTGCAGCTCATAGTGCTGTTGTTTTGAAGGCTGAGAGTCAGCAAGAAAAGTCTGAATGGTTAATTAAGTTAAGAAATGTAATCAGTTCTAAAGGAGGTCAAGTGAAGGGTGAATCTGGTCCACCAATGCGTCAAAGTCTTTCCGATGGTTCCCTTGTAAATAACTCACCACTGCACCTTCCAAATTCCTGATGCATATACATTCATATATTAACTTATTGTGCAAGACCATCTAATGGGTCTATATTAGTCAGATGGTACCCATAGCCGGGGTCTGAACAAAACCAACCACCAGCACTGCTACAAATATGCCACGTGGTGTATGTTTGGATCCTGATATGGGTACCATTTGCCGGACTTGAGTCTTTGACTCAAGTGTTTGTGAAGTGCATATTGTTCAGATTGCTGTCAATTTAATGCATTGACGATACATTCATTCTAGGAAGTTTCTCATGGTACAATTATTGTTCTTCATTTGTTGATATTCTTATTTGTATTGTCTCTGGTTCATCTGATTGTTTAATCAAGCATTTTTTATGTACTCTTTGCTTGCTTTTCCATTTCTGATGATAAATGAAATTCAGCTTACATAGTCGTCTGTGGTTGTCTCAACTAGGATACAATGGTGCGGAGACCTGCAGATCCTGAGGAAGAACTTCGATGGATGGCTCAGGAAGTGCGTGGTTATGTTGAAGCTGTTCTGAACAGTCTTGCTGCTAATGTCCCTAAGGTTTATTTTTGCACTGGAACTTTTCTTTTACTTGATGTCATATTGCTCCACCTTCTCATGTATGATGTATTTGATTGCAGGCGGTTGTGCTTTGTCAAGTCGAAAAGGCAAAAGAAGACATGCTTAATAAACTGTACAGTTCTGTCAGGTTAGTGTCATTTCCATGCAATCTATCTTTACAAATGGCATTCTTCCTACTGAAATGTCACATGTAAAACATGAGAGGAACTGATTAATCCTCGTTAATCAGTTCAAGTGAGTTTTATCTTCTGAAGTAGTTATCTGCTTGTGAATAAATTATTATATGTGTTGGTTGGTTTTAATCAGAGTTCTATTAAATATATGGTTTTGAAATCATAGTGCCCAAAGCTCAGCTAGAATAGAAGAGCTGCTCCTTGAGGACCAGAACGTAAAACGCAGGAGAGAAAGGTATCAGAAACAATCCTCACTTCTCTCCAAGCTCACTAGGCAGTTAAGTATCCATGACAATAAGGCAGCAGCAGCCTCCAATGGCGGAGCAGGTATTTTATCTTCTCGTTTACTTGCAATGAGGATTTCAATAGCCTAATCATAAAAACTTGCCTGTCTAGAGGATTTGAGACAAATATGCGAATGAAATGGCACGAGTAACCTTGTAACGAAACCTCTAGTTGGTGAATTTAGATTTAGTTCCCATCGCCTATAATTGAATGATAAATGAGATCTTTGCTATCAAATTATAAGCTACCGACAGTCTCATGTGATGCTTATATATTTTTTCAGTGAGTAGCCCAACTGCTACGGGTCCATCGTCGGGCGACGACTGGAGATCAGCATTTGATGCTGCTGCCGGTGGTGATTCATATGGGGATTCTAGATCAAATGGCCACAGCCGGCGGTACAGTGATCCTCCACAGAACGGCGATGTAAGCTCGGGTAGCCGTCGCACCCCTAACCGGTTGCCACCTGCTCCTCCGCCTGGCTCTGGTTCCAGATATTGACACTCAATTCTTGCATTGGTCATTGCCATTCTCATCATCTAGAATGCGTGTAGTTTTGTTGTGTAGATAAATTTAATGATTGAATGCATTTTTGTGTATGGAAGTTTTGATATTATTACAATATATTTTTTTTTACAATGAAGCCAGACAACCAGCCAGCATTCTTTACCTTCACGTTGACTGACGAAAATAATTTATCGATTAATGACTAGTACATATCATTGATTTGCAAAATTCTTCAACTTCAACAATCATTGAGTGAACGGTCTTGTGCATAATCGGTCAAAGCTTCGATTTATATTTAAATAATGTATTCTAATTATAAAAAAAATAGAAAGTAAGAGAATATGTAATAATTTGGTGTCACCTAATTATCTAATCAAACCACCTTTGGAGAGTAAGTTGATTGAAATTACTAAGCTAAATGTCACCTAATATCCAACCAACTCCATCTTAAATAATCATTACTGTCTGGATTATCACGATAGAGACAGCATTAGTTTTCTTGTCCCCATCCCTTCAATTTTTAAGACTAATCCCATCATTCAAAAACCCAAATTCAATTTTACATGTGAACCTTTCAATAATAATATATATACCAATTATTATTCATCATGAATTTGATAAAAGCTCAGCATGCAATAAACTGCTCCAATATATATATTATAAAATCATTTTCTATCTGTAGACAACCCCATTATTTCATTTCATCACACACACTGAGAGAGAGTTGGGTGCAGAAACGCGCACAGAAACAAAAGAAAATGAGAAGCAAGCAACCAAACTCCATCAGTTACAAGGTGATCTTGATCAGCTGTTTCTTCCTTTTCCTCTTGTTCTTGATAATCACATCAACACTCTCAAACTCCCAGAAGAAATCTTCATTTATTTCATCGATCCTCCCTTCAAACTCAAACTCATCAAATCCCACTAACAACCAAGACTGCCCATCATCCCATCAGCTAAATGTAGCTCCAAGATGCACCAAAATCCCACCTTCTCTATCGCATGCATTGCTCCACTACGCTACCTTAAACATCACCCCACAGCAAACATACAAAGAGATCTCCGTCTCCCTCAAAGTCCTCGAAACCAAATCGCCCTGCAACTTCCTAGTCTTCGGACTAGGCCATGACAGCCTACTGTGGACGGCTCTCAACCACGGCGGCCGCACCGTCTTCCTCGAAGAAGACCGCACCTGGATCAAGCACATGACACAACTCAACCCCTCGTTCGAGGCTTACCATGTTGTCTATGACTCCAAGTTGACTCAAGCCGATGAACTCCACGAAATTGGCATGCAACAAGATTGCAAAGCTGTGACTGATCCAAGATTGTCCAAATGCAAGCTTGCTCTGAAGGGGTTTCCTGGTTCGGTGTATGAAACGCAGTGGGATTTGATCATGGTCGACGCGCCGACCGGGTACCACGACGGGGCACCGGGGAGGATGAGCGCCATCTACACGGCTGGGTTGATGGCGAGGAATCGAGAAGATGGTGAAACGGATGTGTTTGTGCATGATGTGGATAGGGCGGTGGAGAATAGATTTTCAAAGTCATTTTTGTGTGAGGGGTATTTGGTAGAGCAAGAAGGCAGGATTAGGCATTTTAACATTCCAAGCCATAGAGCTCGTTTGGGAACTCCATTCTGTCCCTAGTCAATGATTCATTGCTGGTTTTTTTGGGAATGAGAGAGAGAGAGAGAGGTCAGGAATGAATTCTTGGCTTTGTGTAGTTAATGTATTGTATTTTGATATGTTTTGGTTCTTCTTAAGTTCATCTAATAAGAATCTTGAACTGTTTACCATGCTTTTGGATGCATTTATGAAGTTTTCTTTCTACCTTTTGTTATGGTGGGATTTGTGAGATAATAAAGATGATAGTGTAGCTTGTCTCTCCTGGTGTTGTCTGTGTAGTAATTTCATCTGATTAAACTCCATTGAACAATCCTACATTTTATCTGAGGCTGTCACAGCAAGAGTCTTGCCATCAATTGGTTTTCATTAAATGCCTTTTTCTTGCAAGTTTTATACACTTATGGCATAGCCTTAGCTATCACGAGATCTCAGCTTTTCCTCACCGCTGCTTTCCATCATACAATTCTCACCCAAAAACCATTCGTGAAATACAGCTGGGAAAGCAGACTACTTTTTCACCACAGGGCCAAGAAACACACTATATAAGACCGGTGTGCTGTCTATCCATTTGGACAAGACAGTTAGTTCTACATCATTCACAAAATGTCGATTGTGGTGTGGTTTGTTCTAACTTTGTGGTGTTTTTCAGCAGGGAAAGCATATCCACAGCCTAACTATCAAATGCCACAAGTTCCAGCTTTCTTCATATTTGGAGATTCTTTAGTTGACAATGGCAACAACAATGGGATTCTATCTCTTGCCAGAGCTAACTACATGCCTTATGGCCTTGATTTCCCTCAAGGCACCACAGGCCGCTTCACCAACGGCCGCACATTTGTCGATATCTTAGGTTTTGCATCATGCCACTCCTTAATCTTGTCAAGACTGCATCTTTAAGCTTATGTTGGTTGCTGTCTCCTTTTTCAGCTCAACTTTTAGGCTTCCCAAACTACATTCCTCCCTTTGCAACGACTCGGGGCAGAGCTCTACTTCAGGGAGCAAATTATGCATCAGGAGCTTCTGGGATTAGAGATGAAACTGGAAACAATCTGGTAAGAATATACAATGTTGTTACCTGTTGCATAACCGAATAACATAAAATTCAAGAATCCTCTGTTTTTTTGGTTTGTTTGTAGGGAGATCATGTCTCAATGAACCAGCAGGTTGATAACTTTGCTGCAACAGTGCAGCAGTTAAGGCGACTCTTCAGAAGAGATGTGAATGCACTTGGTGCCTATCTGAGCAGGTGCATCTTCTACTGCGGTTTGGGAAGCAACGACTATCTCAACAACTACTTCATGCGCGATTACTACACCACCAGCTCTCAGTACACTCCAAAGGCTTATGCCGACTCTCTCATCCAGGACTATTCAAGACAGCTAACAGTAGGGGATATCACTCACATTCTTGAATTATTTTTTTTTTTTCCCATGCTGTTCTGTTAATCTGTGTTCGTGTTTGTGCTCAGGCGCTGTACAACTTGGGAGCGCGGAAAGTGGTTGTGACTGCAGTTGGACAGATAGGTTGCATACCGTATCAGCTGGCACGCTACAATGGCAGTGGGAGTGGGAGCAGATGCAATGAAGAGATCAACAATGCTATTGTGCTCTTCAACACTGGCCTCAAGCAGATGGTTGATCGCTTCAACAAGGGTCAGCTTCCGGGGGCGAAATTCGTTTACCTTGATTCGTTTTACAGCAGCCAAGACCTTGTCCAAAATGCAAGAACATATGGTATGAGACATGCACACTTGTTTACCTTAAGGAAAGTAGGAACAAATTTGATAAGATTTGAAGCTTGAATGCAGGATTTGAAGTGGTGGACAAGGGGTGTTGTGGAGTAGGGAAAAACAATGGGCAGATCACATGCCTTCCTCTTCAAACTCCATGTGACAACAGACAGAAATACATATTTTGGGATGCATTTCATCCCACAGAGACTGCTAACATTTTGCTGGCCAAGAAAGCTTACAGCTCCAAGTCTAGATCATTTTCTTATCCCATTAATATACAGCAACTGGCTGCGCTTTAGGCCATGCCCTTAAGATTTTACACTATGATTCACTGCTAGTTTGTTTGTGTCTAATTTTAGTTTTTCTACTTTTCTGCTGTGCTCCCATTAACTCAAACTTTCAATCTCTGTATCATCTTCTACCGTTTGTTTGATGTGTTGTGAAACATAAGAATTATAGTAGTTCGAGTTTTTACTATACGTTCACTCTGTAAACCCGACTCTAGTGATATATATTATTCAAGGTGAGGAACATTATAACATTGTTGCAGAGTTGATGATATTAAATAGAACATAAGCTCTTCTCTCTCTCTCTCTGGCCTCTTTATACTATCTAGTCTCACACCATTAAAAAGTCATGGACACTTCACAATAGGATGAACATTTGTATACATTTTGATATGGTAAAGATTAATTCTAAGATTTGTGGGCTTAAAATATAACGATGGTTATAATTAACTAACTCACACAAAGTAACACTACTAGCTCAGCAATCATAGCTTCTTCGAGACTAACAGCTTCAATGATATGAAGCAGAATCGTTCGGAGAAGGGGACTTCCACTCTTGTCGGCAGAAACGGGCATGAACCTACTTCCGTGGGCGTAGCTTGATTAGCATTATTTAGTTAACTTATTTATTTTCTTAAATTTAGTTGAGTTATTTTAGGATAAATTATTTATTTTCTAGTTTGATTTGATTTGATTTCGTTTAGGAAAGTATCTTTAAGATATTTTTGAGATATTGTTTTGTTAAATCAACTTTTCAGTAAGCAATAAAATTATTATTTTGGGAGCGGTTATTGCGTACGTAATTAGGGTTCTGCTTTACCAAGAATGTATAAGCAATGTTATGCCTATTCTTATGCTAAAAAATATGTTATGATCACTCTCAAAAGAATGCTGAATTTTGATGATTTCAGTAGATTTTTTAGCATTTGAGACACCCAAACTTCTACTTAACAAGATAATTATTGAAAAGCTGCTCTTTGTTGATGAATTTCCTACATATTTCTGCTCTTACAAAGTTGCTTTCAGACAGCTAACCGAACACAACAGTTGACAGAAAATAAAAGGGAAAGTAGCTAGGCAGAAGACTAAAGATTGACAAGTTGCTGTATGGTGTAGGGATAAACAAAATCAGAGGTCCCATTGAAGGCTTTCAGTCCAAACAGGACGTTCACGGCTTCGGTGGGGTGGAATGCATCCCAGAATATATACTTGTTCCTGTCCGGACATGGTGTCTGGAAGGGGAGACAGGTGATCTGCCCACTGTTCCTCCCAATGCCACAGCAACCTTCGTTCACAACACTAAATCCTGCAAAACATTTTTACCATCAGATAAAAAATTAATGCTGATGCTCATCATTGTAGCTAGACATATGATATATGATGTGTACCGTATGATCCAGCATTGGAGACAAGATCCTGAAACATGGTTCTGATGTCGATGTAAGAAAATCTGGTGTCGGAGCGAGTGGTGAGAAGATTGTTGATCATGGCCTTGGTGTTGGTGCTAAAGGGGAGAACAAGCTGGTTGACTTCCTCTGAGCACGTGCCATTGTCGCTCTGAGCTAGGATGCTTGGAATGCAGCCCATCAGTCCAATCCCTCCGATCACAAATTTTCTAGCTCCAAGATCGTACAGCCTCTGCACCACATCATCATTGTCAAAACAAAAGATTCTTTTTTTTTATGTAAGTAGAAGGTGTTTTTAGGCCTTACAATGAGCTGCTGAGTGTACTGCTGGGACAAGAGATCTGCAAACTGCTGAGGGTTGTAGTGATCCTTGGTGTCGTAATTGGGCATGAGGTAGTTGTTGAGGTAGTCGTTGCTGCCCATCCCAACAAAGAAGATGGACTTAGCAAGAGCCTGGCTCACATCTTGGCCCCCACCAAGAGTGGTTTTGATCTGTTGAAGAGTGGCCTCAAAGTTCTTGATTTGCTGGTTGAATGGGATGCGGCTCACCTGCACCTCATGATTCCAGTAGTAAGGCCTCTTTTTTGAACTTGCAATATATATATAAACTATAGATACGGATACTTACAAAGTTCCTGCCAGTGTCATCAAGAATACCAGCAGCAGCAGATGCATAGTTAACTCCATATCGAATCTGATCACCAGAAGCCTGAGAGTAAGCAGGAATGAGGGGCAACCCCAGCAACTCAGCTGCATCAAAAACATCAGCTTTCACCCAATATTCAATTCTATTCCAACATCTTGTTGGTTTCAAAATTCTCACATTTAAAGAAAATCAAAAGATAGCATTCCATATATTATGCAATACACATGACATGCATGAACAAATAAACAATACGTACAAGAGCATGAACATAGAAAAGTACCTATGGTATCAACCATGGTGAAGCCATTGGAGAAGCGGCCAGTGGGGCCGCCATTGAAGTCGATGCCATAAGGAAAGTAGTTCGCTTTAGCAAAAGAAGGCAAATCATTGTTGTTGCCATTGTCGATCAAGGAATCACCGAAGATGAACATAGCTGGCACCAGTTCTCTCCTGGTTTCCTCACCGCCGCCACCAACTGCATCATCTTCATCTTGTCCCTTTGCTGCACTCAACACCAAGATGATCAGACAAACCCCAGAAAGCCTACGAGCCATGTCTGTCCCTCTCCTCTATTACATTGCATGAGCGTGTGTGAGGGAGGGGGGTTTATGAGGGTGGCGGTGGTTAGGGGAGGAGTAAATGAGTTCACCTGTATGCTGTAAATAAATGCAGGATAAGTAACTATATTTTCTGCTGTTTATTTGGTTTTTACCTCTTAAATGTTCAAACTGAATGTTACATAGTCTCAGCACTCTCTTAATCTATTAGTTTTTGCTTATACAATGACAATGTACATGTATGTATTTGAATTTAGGTCAGCAAGAAATGTGGAAATATTATTCCCAGCTACATATATCCTAATTTAGGAGATAGAAAGGGGAGTGAATTTAATGATATGATGAATAATAAGACAAAGAAATTGAGAGACATGCATTAAGGTATGCATGCAGAAACGCAAGTAATAGTTGCAGTTGCAGTTGCAGGGGAGAGAGGCAGAGGCAGTGATAGGGCCCCTACGGCGGCATCATTAATTCTAACATCCTTCCATTACTATTCACCCCAACCATTCTTTTCACTTCCCCATAAAACTCTCTCTCTTTCGGAGAGATGAATGAAAAAACATTTATGACACAAGAATCGTAGAGGGAGGTTCATTTGACTTTGCACAAATTTGCTGAATCCAACAAGTATTTATTTTAAAACTAGACTAGAAAACCCATAGCAGTAACTAGAATAAAAAAAGCTCGAATTCATAATTTATTGATCATAAATAAAATATTTTTACCATTTCACGGGCCACACCTAATTTCACAAATGTAATATGGTGAAGGTGTGAACTGATGATGGTGTTTGACTTAGTGTTGAAGTCATTTTGGAGCTGAGTTAGTTTGGAACTGAGTCGTTTGGGGTTCAGTCAGTTTGGATTTGAAGGAGTCTGTTTGTTGATTTTAAGTTCCAGCTTATGCAACCTAAATTTAGACATTTGATATATCTTGAATATTGTATAGATGTGACAGAAAAAGTAGTAGTGAAGATTAAATGCTTCTCTAGGAAGATTCTACAACTACTTTGTCTATATTTTTGTAAAGTTAAAAAAAATCAATAGAACCTTCTCACAATTTTTTGTTCTTGCTGTTTTCTCTCTCTAAAATAAGTCCTGAAATACAAACAATTAGTATCTAGAGCCCTCTTGATCTTAGAGGGGATGTGACATAAAACCACTAAAATAACCCACCATAAATCCTTAGAAGAAATGGTTGCTAGCAACAACATCTCTGGTGTATCCCCTCCATTTTTACAGGTGAAAACTACCATGTTTGGTCTGTTAAAATGCAAGCATACTTTAAGGACTTGCTCCTATGGGAAGCTTTAGAAACAGATACGGAGGTCATGCTACCTAACAACCCAACTCTAAATCAAATAAAGACTCATGAAGAAAAAGTCTCCAGAAAGTTCAGAGCTCTTAGCACACTGCATGCGGCTGTCGATGATGCCATATTCACAAGAATCATGGACTGTTATTAAGCAAAAAAGGTTTGGGACAAGCTGAAAGCAGAGTTCGAGGGCAATGAAAAAACAAAGAAGATGCAGATATTTAATTTGAGAAAGGGGTTTGAACTTTTGAGAATGAAGGAGACAGAAAATATAAAAGAACATATTGATAAAGTCATGAAGGTGGTGAATCAAATAAGGTTGTTAGGAGAAGAGTTGCTAGAGACCAGGATTGTGGAAAAGGTGATGGTGATACTTCCAGAGAGATTTGAGTAAAAAATCTCATCTCTTGAGGATACATGTGACATGAAAGAGCTCACATTAACTGAGCTAGTGAGTGCTCTTCAAGCTGTAGAGCAAAGAAAGACATTTAGAGAGGAAGAAAAATATGTTGACAAAGCTTTTGCTGCAACTCAGATAATGAATACTTCATCTGAAAGTAGCAGCAGAAGAAAAGTTTTTCAAACAAGAAAAGGAGTAGCAAGCATTTAAAGAGAAGTTCAGAAGAGAATATCCTCCATGCCCTCACTGTAAAAAGATAAATCATACATAGAATTCCTGTTAGTTTAGACTTGGAGTGCAGTGTAGGAATTGTACGCAATTTGGGCACATTGAAAAGGTTTGTCCAAAAAATGAAAACAAAAGGGCTCAAGAACAACCAACACAAGTAAATGAAGAAGCTAAAATACATGAAGAAAATGTGTTCGTTGCTACGGTAGCAGAGCAATCTGCTACATCAGTTGAACAAGCATCAGGATGGCTTGTTGATAGTGGTTGCACCCATCATATGACCTCTAATCTGCAAAGCTTCAAAATGCTAGATAGAGGGTATTTTTCCAAAGTGAAGTTGGTGATGGGAGTTGGCTTGATGTGCATGGGAAATGAGTTGTCATGATCCAAACTCCATCAGGTACAAAGCTAATTTCTGATGTGCTTTATGTGCCTAAAATACGTTATAATCTCTTAAGTGTGGGTCAGTTGCTTGATAAAGATTATGTCATTTATTTTAAAAGTAAAAGGTGTGAGGTTGTTGATCCGAAAGGTGAAATGCTATTTTGTATTGAAATGCAAAATAGAAGCTTTCTTATTGAATGGAGGCTAGCTCATGCATTCACTAGTTTGGAAGATACATAAAAAATTTGGCATAAAAGATTTAGCCACACAAATTATACATCCTTGAAGCAGCTCCAAAATCAGAAAATGGTTCTGAACATGCCCGATGTATGCAACCAGCCTCATGTATGTGATATATGTCAAATGAGAAAGCTTAGTCAATCCCCATTTCCAGCTAACCAAGCTTTTAGAGCTACTGAGAAGTTGCAGCTTGTGCATACAGATGTTTGTGGTCCTATGAGCACTACCTCCTACAACGGAAGTAGATACTTTGTTATATTCATTGATGATCTCACAAGATTTTGTTGGATTTATTTTCTGAAGAAAAAGTCAGAAGTGTTCTCCATTTTTCAAAAATTCAAGTCAGAGGTGGAAAATCATAGTGCTCACACTATCAAGACTTTAAGATCTGATAATGGGACTGAATACACATCGCTGCAATTTGAAGAATTTCTCCAACATGCTGGTATTCATCATCAGCTCACACTCACTTACACACCTCAACAGAATGGTGTAAGTGAAAGAAAGAATAGATCAATCATGAATATGGCGAGGTGTCTGATGTTTGAAAAAGAACTTTCAAAGCAATTTTGGGCAGAGACAACTAATACAGCTATGTATTTGCAAAATAGATTGCCTAGCAAATCACTTGGAGAAAAGACACCGTATGAGGCTTGGTTTAATGTCAAACCATCAGTTGCTCATTTGAGAATTTTTTTGAAGTATTTGTTATGCCATGGTTCCAGAAGCAAAGATAGGGAAGTTAGATAAAAGAGCAGAAATTGACATTCTTGTGGGCTATAACAGTGTTTCAAAGGGTTACACGATTTTTAATCCTCAAACTCAACAAGTGTTTGTGAGCAGAAGTGTCAAGATTGATGAAAATAGCAATTGGAATTGGGAGAAGATGGTTGTAAACTCATTCCAACAACCAAGAGATATTGTAGAGCCTCAAGATCATTTTGAAGAACAAGAAGAAGACATTGATGATGAAGATTATGTTGTGAGAGGCTCCAGGACATTAGATGATATCTATGCTAGATGCAATGTAGCCTTAATTGAGCCTACAAACTCAATCGAAGCTCTTCAAGTTCCTGTATGGAAAGCAACAATGAAGGAGGAGCTGAAAAAGATTGAGAAAAATGACACTTGGATACTAGTGGACAAGCCTAGTCACAAGCAAGTTATCGGTGTGAAGTGGATTTTCAAGCTAAAGCTTAATGCTGATGGGAGTATCAACAAACATAAAGCAAGACTTATTGTAAAAGGCTATGTGCAGCAACAACGTGTTGATTTTTCAGATACATTTGCATCGGTGGCAATGCTCGACACGGTAAGAATTTTACTTGCTCTCTCAGCTCAATTAAATTGTAAAGTTTTTCAACTTGATGTGAAATCTGCCTTCTTGAATGGATTTCTTGAAGAAGAAATATATGTTTCTCAACCGGATTGTTTCATCAAGAAGAAGTCGCCCGAGAAAGTCTATTTGTTGAAAAAGACTTTATATGGTTTAAAGCAAGCTCCAAGGGCGTGGTATGCAAGAAACAATGAATTCTTGCTGAGTTTGAGATTTGTAAAGAGATGCAATGAAGCTACTTTATATACCAAGTTTGAAAATCAAGAACTTCGTTGCGTCCATTTATTTTGATGATATATTGGTAACCGGGAGCAATTCTATGGCAATTAAAGAATTCAAGGAGAAAAAAAAATAAATTTTTGAGATGGATGATTTGGGAAAAATGGTATATTTCCTTGAAATGCAGGTCACTCAATGTGAGCAAAGAATATTCATTTCTCGAAAGAAATATGCAGGTGAGATACTTAAAAAGTTTGGTCTCACAAAATGCAAAATTGCGAGCACACCTGCAGTGCATGGAGATACATTGGAAAAAAAAGATGAGTCAGGTTTGGTTGATGCTTCTGTGTATAGAAGTCTGATTGGATGCTTGTTGTTTTTATGTGCAACAAGATATGGCATTATGTATGCTACTAGTATTTTGTCAAGATTCATGAACTCTCCAACCCAAACATATTTCAAGGCTGCAAAAAGAGTGTTGAGGTATATTCAAGGAACTCTTGATTTTGGCATTATGTATCGAATGAGCATTGCCACGAAATTACTTGGTTTTACTGATATGATTGGGCTGGATCAATGGATGATATAAAAAACACTACAGGATATTGTTTCACTCTTGGTTCAGGCATTGTCAGCTGGAGTTCAAGAAAGCAAAATACAGTTGCTCAATCAATTGTTGAAGCTGAATATATTGTTGCTTCTGCTGCAGTTAATGAAGCTTTATGGATAAGAAATTTTTTGGAAGATTTGAAGCTTGAACAAGACAATGCAATAGAGATTTTGTGTGATAACAAATCAGCAATAGCTATGGTCAAGAATCATGTGTTCCATGGGAGAACAAAGCATATCAAAGTGAAGTTTCATGCTATTCGAGAAGCAAAGAAAGATGGAGAAGTTAAGTTGCTTTATTGTGCAACTGATGACCAACTTGCTGATATATTTACTAAAGCTCTGCAGAAAGGTAAGTTTGAGATGTTGAGACAAAGATTGGGAGTAATTAACAGTACTTGCTACAAGGAGGAGTGTTGAAGTCAGTTTGGAGTTGATGCAAGTTTGGAGCCGAGTCAATTTGAGGCTCAGTTAGTTTGGATTTGAAGACAATTTGGAGTTGGAGTCAGATTGTTGACTTTAAGTTCCAGCTTATGCAACCTAAATTTAGACTTTTGATATATCTCGAATATTGTATAGATGTGACAAGAAAAAATAGTGGTGGAGATTAAATTCTTCTCTAGGAAGACTCTACAACTACTCTGTCTATATATTTGTAAAAGTTAAAAAAATCAATAGAATCTTCTCTCTGTTTTTTGTTATTGCTGTTTTCTCTTTCTAAAATAAGTCTAGAAATACCAACATTTAGCTTTGTACCCTGCCAATCACAATCACATGTAGACTACTCTACCGATATACGAGTGAATTGAATTATTCAAATCACTGATCCAGATATAAAAAAAAAAAAATCAGATTAAATCACTTACTCGTAAAAAAAACAAAAAAAATCTATTTTTATTTTGGTACATCACCTAATTTCAAAATATTTCACGATATATTAAATATAATTTAACTTTAACATTCATTAATTTAATACTTAAACTTAATCTATAAATTTAATACACAAACAAAATTATAGATAATCTAATTTAATAGTATTTAAAAATATATACATTAAATAAATTAATTGAGGTTTGGACTGAATCAGTTTCAACCCTGAATCCAAATATAACCGGAACTATAGTTGAATTTATAAAACCAAAACCAAATCATTTTTCAATTGAACCAAATCGAGCGAGAACCTTCGGTTCAGTTTGTGCTTTGATTTTGCACAACCCTACTTTGGTATCAAGAATATCAAATTCAAGAATTTTATGCTAATTCATGTATGCAAGCGCAAAAAGCATGCTTCAACTCAAAACGGATCAAATTCAAAACAGGATGTGATATAGGTAAATCCAGTTTCAATCACAAATTATGGATAGCCAAAATCGAAATGTCAAAAGCTAAAAGAAACTGTGTATCTTCTTCCTCACTTGAAGCACTTAGCATCCAAGAGTGCCTCGCCTTCGAAAGGCTCAGCATCTTCAATCATCTGATTCACACGCTCTTTCTGAGCTGCATCGTTGATGTCCACCTTGGTCCAACTATACAGCTCCATATCGTAACACTCATCCATCACAAATTGAGGAATTTCTGTCCCTCGGAAAAGCCACAGCCCCTTCACCTTAAATGGCCCCTCGTTTCCAATGATCAGCATCTTCCCGAATGCATACTTGCGCGCCAAGTCCATTCTCTGCAGAAAACCACCAACCTTGTTCATAGTCACAAAGGACACTGTGTTCTCCTCATTGTATTTGTAGTCACAGAACCAAAGAGAGTATCCTTCCGGATCATACATGTCCCAGAATCCTGCACAACAAATGAACCTCATAAGTAAACAAGGAAGCAATCGCTTGGTCTCAATGTCACCACACAAATGCATATTGTATTATAACTTCTTCCAAGCAATCTGGGATGAAACTACACTAACAACCAGAACACCACACAAAGACGGAGTTAAGCAGAGGATAAACATGCATGGGTAGGTGGAGAGATTACCTTTGATGGCAACCTCACGGAAATTGGTCTTTGTGTTAGAGTAAAGCCTCTTCCAATCATCTAGTATCATCTTACTGGGGGGCAAAAGATCCAATGGGTTCTTTGCCTTTGGTTTGGGTGCTTCATCTTCCTCTGCTACTTCTTTCGGCTTCACTTCCTCTTTCTTAACCTCCTTCTTGGGTTCCTTTGGCTTTGCATTTTCTTTTGGCTGAGTGGGCTTTTTGGATGCAACAGGCGGAATAGATTCTGCTTGCTTGATATCGCCCAACACCTTCTTGAAAATTGGTTGATTAACCAAGGTCCAAAAGTACCTTTCCACATGTGGGAATTGTGAGGTGAAACTCTTAGTCAGGATTGCCTTAAATCCAATGCTCAGGTTACATATCATGATGATGTCAGCAAGTGTGACTCCATGTCCAACCAAGTAGGTGTTCGTGGCAAGATGAGTATTCAGTGCTTCGAGAGATCTCTTCAATGCGGCAACTGCAACCTCCTCAGCCTGTTCACAAGAGAGGAAACATGATGTCAATAATCACAAGGATCTTGATCTTTCAGTAGAGGTGGAGAAGTGCATATATGTCAAAAAAGATGGTTGTCAAAGTGACATACCGGAGGAAGATAGGGGGCATAGCCAAGTCGGGGGTACAACCAACGCCCTAGATTAGCATCAACCTCAGTAGCAGAAAAATCAATCCATTGCTCAACGTGACCCTAAAAAATAAACAAAAATAAAGTATAGTAAACAGATGCAATTAGAGTTTGAAAAAAGAATACAATAATGCAAACATATGAAATATAGTTTTCATCCATAGCAACCAAACATCAATCACTTACATAGTCAATCAATGAAGAGCCATATAAGGTGGTATCAGGCTTCAACCGAGCAACTGCAAGTATGCAAGAAACACGTCAACACAGAATAAAAGAAAAAAAAATCCACAATTAAGAATAGAGAACAAAATTTGAAGTACCATAGCGTGCAATAGCATTGCTTTCGAATATCGGACCATCAGGTGTTTCAAGCACAGGAACCTTAAACAATAAAATTAAAATCAGTGAACAGAAACAGTGAATTTCATCAATGCGGTCACACTATATCATACCTTCCCAATAGGATTCATCTTGAAGAATTCTGGTGTCTTGTTTGACACGCCCATCTCAAAGTTCTTTGCAAGTTCAACCTTCACACCATTATATTCTGCAGCAACCAGTGCCTTGAGGGCATTTTTGTTTGTGCTCGAGGCATGCAAAACCTGCACAGGAGAAGACATTTTTTGTTCAAACCTAGATTGCAACAATTTCGAGTAACAAAAGACATTTTTTTAATTTGAATGCATATTCCTTTCGCCATCTTCTAATCATCTATTTTGACCAATTGACTAATTACCAGCGATAATTCTTTAGATTATAATACATAAAAAGCTGAGACTAATCTGTCACTACTCGTTCAGACGCATACAGAAGCTTCATAACCTAAAAAATAAATGCATAAAATATAAATGGCAATAACAGAAAACGCCGAGTACTGTGTATGAGATACTATTAAAAAGCAGCCACATTGCTGGATAAATTGGCAACATTAATCATCTAGGCACGAAAAAAAAAAGGAAAAATCACTCGAAATTCTAAAATTACAATTAAAAAAAAGAATGTATCTCAAATATAAACTCAATTCAAACACTAACAAATCGATCTAGGCCCTATCAAGTTCAGCCAATCAGCAGTTCAATGCTTCATATATCTTCAACAACAGATTCAAAAGAATAAAATATAAAAGTGATTAAAAACTCACCAGAACCATGGCTCCACAAGATTAAATAATGAACCTACAAAATCAGGGGCGAATGAAAAACCTTCAGAATCATCAGAAAATTAGCAAAAACCCAAAGGCACACAATCAGATTGAAAGAAACAAATGAAATACAAAATAATGCAATAAGATTGAGGGCAGTACGAAATTGCAGACGGTTTCACCTACAGATTTTGAAGGTGGAGATCCGGGTATAAATCACAATGCCACAGCTCTACAAGGTTTAGGGTTTCTGGTGACGACTATTTATAGAGTTGTCTAGGGAGCTATTTTCATGTATACGCTGACGCATTTCCCTACCAATTTTATTATTATTTAAAAAAAAAATTTGGCCAAGAAATTATATTCAAAATAAAAATGAGTCCAAATTCATAAATTAACGATACGGTTAAACTTGAAATAGTAACAATTAAGACTTCGCTAATTTTTTAATACCTACGTCTGAAACATCTACTTCCACATTTTTCCTTTTTTTTATACGGAAGCTTGAAACTCAATTCGATTATAGCATTGCAAAAATTAGGAGTTATAAAATTGGATTACAATCTGAGATACACGAGGCACACGGTAAACAAGTACAAGGAATTTAAAATGAAACAATAAAAAACAGCAAGCAAGCCGAGTTGAAAAAACTCTTCCCGCAAGACAGAAAATGCCTCCGTAGTGCCCGGAATAAGGCAGTCTGTCCCCAAAGGTAAAACGTCTTTCGTCTCGATCGAAGCAGCACCGCAGTCGACAGAGCTCCGGCGAACTGGAGAGGAGCAGGAGCAGAGTTGGCAGGTGAAAAGTAACAAATAGTTCAGGTGAAATGCAACAAATCTATTTTCGGAAATCAGTGCTTGCATTCTCCTGGGGATGCCTATTTATAGGGATGTCCACCACCTGGGGAGCGTGCTGGCAATCAGAGCACAACGGCGGTTACGACGCGACAATCAAGGCACGACGACGGTTACGATGCGTGTGACATGCTCACCATGTCACGCACACGTAGGCTCCACGCAGTACTACTGGGCCAGATAATCGAGCCCCGTCAGCATTCAGTCGCCAAAAAGATAAGGCACTTTCGGGCCAAGCCCGAGGCCCAAAAACCAAGTCCAAGACCGGACCGGACCGGGCCCGGGCCGGTGCCGGGGCTCGGGGCACGGGTGCGGGCGCTCGGGCAACAGCGGCGGCGCGCGCGTAAGAGCACGGAGCCTCGTCATGTGACACCCCTAGCACACTCTGTTATTACATGGTTTAATCACTTAGGTATTTAAACCAAGACATGTGCATTTAGTTTACCAATGTGGGACATCATTAATTAGGAGTAATTAATATGCCCACATTACATTGTTATGCGTGCCACTTCGAGGATCGATTTCTCACTCACCGGAATTCGGTTTTGAGAAAATTAATATACTACGTTTATCTACTTGCGACATAGTTCGACCTCGTAATATTTAATTACAACAAAATTAAATATTTCTATACAAGTAATTAACTCGAACTTGTCCGGATTCCAACAATCCCCCCATGAGTGGAAATGCCCAATGCATGAAATGCATAGCCAACTTCGTCCTCGAGAAATGTTAATGCACACGAAGAGGTAGCTTGTGGCTTTGAACCTTTCATCTTCAATATCGTCGGATACACTGGTGGCTTAGTGGAAAAAATCTTGAACTAATCCTTCGTCGTGTGTACCTAGACAACGACATTGAAACAGTAACGTTTCAAAACTCCATCCGTTCTCACGTTTGTTTCCATAACGGGCCGTGGAAACCCCCTTTGGATTCATAAGTGTTCGTTTGAAGCGGCCCTCACTTCCACTTATATAGGTGACTTCCTATTTAAGAGTATCCTGCCGTACTCAACCACTATGAGGTTTTCAGGAGTCATTAAAAGTCGATTGACTTAACCTATACCACATGCAGGCTTAAAACACCTAGGTTTGCTCACCTAGGGAAGGGAAGAATTAGGTGTTATCACTCGAACTTATATAGCTTAGTGTTCCCATTGAACCTAGTTCTTGGGATCTCCAATCACCTAGGTTGGGTGTCCACTATACTCGTTCTAGATTGTGGATTTTAGTCCCATTCCCTCTAGCAACTTGTACATCTGATCTCGGTTTAACCATTTGGTTAGCGGATCCGCTAGGTTATCTATTGACTTCAGATACTCAATAGAGATAACCCCGTTTGAGATCAACTGTCTAACGGTGTTATGTTGACGACGAATATGTCTCGACTTACCGTTATACATGTTATTCAGTGTCCAACCAATAGCAGCTTGGCTGTCACAGTGAATCATCACCGAGGGCACTGGTTTGTTCCAACAAGGAATGTCCTCAAGGAAGTGACGAAGCCACTCAGCTTCTTCACCAGCTTTATCTAAAGCTATAAACTCGGATTCTATTGTGGAGCGGGCTATACACGTCTGCTTTGTTGACTTCCACGAGACTGCCCCCCACCGATCGTAAACACATATCCACTCGTGGAATGTGAATCATTGGTGTCGGCGATCCAATTGGCATCACAGTACCCTTCAAGTACAGGTGGAAATCTAGTGTAGTGTAGCCCTAAGTTAAGAGTATACTTTAAGTATCTCAAAACTCTCACAAGAGCTTTCCAATGTTCTTTACTTGGATTGCTTGTGTATCTGCTCAGTTTATTTACTGAGTAAGCAAGATCAGGTCGAGTACAGTTAGTCAGATACATTAGACTACCAATGACCCTTGCATACTCCTCTTGAGCTACAGGGTCGCCTCGGTTCTTGCTCAGATGAACATTGAGCTCCAACAGTGTTTTAGCTGGTGGACTATCATAAGCATTGAATTTCCTAAGTACTTTCTCAACATAGTGAGACTGTGATAGGACAATTCCATCAGTTCTTCTTATGATTTTGATCCCGAGGATCACATCAGCTACACCCATGTCTTTCATGTCGAAGTTTCACTTCAACATTCTTTTAGTATCAATAATTACTTGTTGATTGTTTCCCATAATCAGCATGTCATCTACATAAAGGCACACAATAACAAAGGAGTTAGAGGCACCTTTATAGTAGACACACTTGTCACACTCGTTGTACTTAAACCCGTTTGCCAACATTGCGTTGTCAAACCTTATATGCCACTGCTTAGGCGCTTGTTTTAAACCGTACAAGGATCTAACCAATTTACAGACCTTCTTTTCTTGACCGGGTACTACGAACCCTTCGGATTGATCCATGTAGATTTCTTCCTCTAATTCACCGTTTAAGAAAGCAGTTTTCACATCCATTTGGTGAATCTCAAAATTGTACAATGCAGCAATCGCATGAAGCACTCTAATAGACGTGATTCGAGTTACAGGTGAATAGGTGTCAAAGAAATCATCTCCCTCTTTTTGTCGAAAGCCTTTTGCCATAAGGCGAGCTTTATACTTATCTACAGAGTCATCAGCTTTGTACTTTCTTTTTACGATCCATTTACATCCTAAGGGCTTGCAACCTTTAGGGAGATCAGTCAGAATCCATGTATGATTATGCATTATGGATTCAATTTCACTGGTGATTGCTTCTTGCCAAAGAGAAGCATCCGGTCGAGCTAGAGCTTCCTTAATAGATTTTGGCTCGTCGTCCAACATATAGGTAATGAAGTCGGGACCAAAACTTTTAGCAGTCCTAACTCTTTGACTACGTCTCGGTTCTTCCTCAACATGATCAGAACTAGTAGCCTCCTCATGTGTTCTCTTTCGAGAAGCTTGAGGTTCATCCTCCTTTTTCTTATTTGGATAGACATTTTCAAAGAATATTGCATTCCTTGATTCTATCGTCGTTCCTACAGTCACATTCAGATTCTCCGACTTGTGCACTAGGAAACGATAGGTTGCGTTGTTAAGTGCATAGCCAATAAATATGCAATCAATTGTTTTAGGACCGATTGCAACTTGTTTGGGCGGATGCACTTCGACCTTTGCTAAACAGCCCCATACTTTGAGATATTTGTAGGAAGGTTTTCTACCTTTCCACATCTCATATGGGGTAACATCTTTTCCTTTGAGAGGAATTTTGTTCAAGATGTAGTTAGCTGTTAAGACAGCTTCCCCCCACATATTTTCAGGTAGCCCCGAACTAATCAATAGAGCATTCATCATTTCTTTTAGAGTCCGATTCTTTCTCTCAGCAACACCATTTGATTGAGGTGAATATGGAGCAGTCGTTTGATGAATTATGCCTAAAGCAGCACAAAGTTCTTCAAACGGAGCGACATATTCTCCACCTCGATCACTCCGAATCGTTTTGATTCGAGTGCTCAATTGATTTTATGTTTCCATCTTGTAATTCTTGAAAGCGTCTATTGCTTCGTCTTTACTTCGAAGCAAGTAAAGATAGCAATATCTTGTGCAATCATCAATGAAGGTTATGAAAAACTTCTTTCCACCTCTAGTTTGCACAAACTTTAGATCACACAAATCGGTGTGAACTAATTCTAGAGGTTTAGTGCTCCTCTCGACTGATTGAATGGTAACTTTGTCATTTTTGCTTCAACACAAACTTCACATTTCGTTTGTTTAAAATCAGTCACTTTCAACAAGTTTAGATTCATTAATCTTTTTATAGCATTTAGATTTACATGTCCTAATCTAATATGCCATAAATCAGAGCACTCAATCAAGTAAGCAGAAGAAGAATCAACTTTATTCATAACTTTTTTTGCTTGGCGCCGTGCCATTACATTCATTTTGAAAAGTCCGTTGGCAAGGTAACCCCGGCCAAGGAACTTTCCAAATTTGGATAAAATAAACTTTTCACTCTCAAATACAAGCTTAAAGCCATGATTTACAAGAAGGGAGCCAGAAACCAAGTTCTTGCGGATGTCCGGGACATGCAGCACATCCTTCAAAGTAAGATCCTTTCCACTTGTTATCTTCAACACCACATTTCCGACACCAGCCACATTAGACGAGGCTTGGTTGCCCATGTGAAGCTTTCTTCCTTCAACACCTTTGTAGGAAGAGAAAACACTCCTCTCGGATGCTACGTGACACGTTGCACCCGTATCAACAAACCACTCCCTTGGATTGTCCACGTGATGGACTTCAGACACAACTGCACACAAATCATCTTCCCAATCATTATCGGGTTCAACATTGTAGTTGTACATCTTTTCTTTGCCCTTGCCTTTAGCTTTGGGCTTCTTGCACTGACTAGCCATGTGGCCAGACTTGCCACAATTGTAGCAGTCACCCTTGAACTTAGGCTCTTTTATAACAATGCCTTTGTTCGATTGGGTATGCCTCTTACGTTTCTTTGATGGACCACCACGTTCCATCAAATTGGCCTTAGCCTCCATAGCCCTAGCCCAAGAATCAGGCCTACGATTGTCTTTTTCGATTTGAAGTTTGACAATCAAATCTTCAAGAGTCATTGATTTTTGCTTATGCTTAAGGTAACTCTTGAAGTCCTTCCAAGAAGGGGGTAGCTTTTCTATGACCGCAGCCACGTTAAAAGCATCGGGAAGCATCATCCGATTGCTTGAACGTTGTGCAAGATCAACTGAAACTCTTGCACTTGTTCTACAACCGATCTATTGTCTACCATCTGGTACGACAAATAATTGTCCACGACGTACTTTTTAGTACCCGCGTCATCTGTTTGGTACTTTTTCTCTAGCATTTCCCTTAGTTCTTTAGATGTTGTTACATTTGAGTACACAACATACAAAGGATCTACTAAAGCATTAAGAATGAAATTCTGACAGAGGAAGTCCCCGTGGCACCAGTTGTCAAAGGCGACGTGCTTGTTCCGATCCGGCTCATCATCGGCACACTCAGGCTTGTCCTCCCTCAAGTAGTTGGCCAGCCCCAAAGTTGTGATATAGAACAACATCTTCTGCCTCCAGGTCTTGAAGTCGACGCCGGTGAACTTGGAGGGCTTCTCCGCTTGCGCGTTGGGAGGGAGTCTCGGTGCACTCGGATCATAGCCAGGCACATTGTTGTTGTTGTTGTTACCACCACCATCATTACCGGAAGCAGACATCTCAGATAATATTCTGTCTTGCGATTGTTATAAAATTGGATTGCAATTTGAGATACACGAGGCACACGGTAAACGAGTACAAGGAATTTAAAATGAAACAATAAAAAATAGCAAGCAAGCCGAGTCGAGAAAACTCTTCCCGCAAGACAGAATATGCCTCCGTAGTGCTCGGAATAAGGAAGTTTGTCCCCAAAGGTAAAATAGCTTTCGTCTCGATCGAAGCAACACCGCAGTCGACAGAGCTTCGGCGAACTGGAGTGGAGCAGGAACAAAGTTGGCAGGTGAAAAGTAATAAATAGTTCAGGTGAAATGCAACAAATCTATTTTCAGAAATCAATGCTTGCATGCTCCTGGGGATGCCTATTTATAGGGATGTCCACCACCTGGGGAGCCTGCTGGCAATCAGAGCACAACGACAATTACGACGCGGCAATCAAGACACGACGGCGGTTACAACGCGTGTCTCCCGGATCGAGTGATTACGGTGCGCAAGTCTCGGGAACGTGCTGTTTGAATTCAAGCATATTGTGTAACTCCCGCTGACACGTCATGTGCTGACATACTCGCCATGTCACGCACACGTACGCCCCTAGGCCAGATAATCGAGCCCAATCAGTGTTCAGTCGCCAAAAAGATAAGGCACTTTCGGGCCAAGCCCGGGGCCCAAAGACCACCCAAAGACCAATTGCCAAGATCCAAGTCCAAGATCGAACCAGAGCCGGGGCTCGGGGCACAGGCGCTCGGCCTGCGGCCTCGCTGAGGCCGAAGGTTGAGGCGAGGTGGGCGGCGGCGGCGGCGCGCGCATAGGAGCACGAGGCCTCGTCATGCGACACCCCTAGCACACTCTGTTATTACATGGTTTAATCACTTAGGTATTTAAACCAAGACATGTGCATTTAGTTTACCAATGTGAGACATCATTAATTAGGAGTAATTATTATGCCCACATTACATTGTTATGCGTGCCACTTCGAGAATCAATTTCTCACTCACCGGAATTCGATTTTGAGAAAATTAATATACTACGTTTATCTACTCGCGACGTAGTTCGACCTCGTAATATTTAATTACAATAAAATTAAATATTTCCACACGAGTAATTAACTCGAACTTGTCCGAATTCCAACATTAGGGTGAATAAATTAATATATCATATATTTTCATGCTTCAATTATATTAAATGAACACAAATGCTCACTTAGTCAGAGTGGTAAATGTTTGCCCAAGAGTTGATATGTTAATATAATATTGATGGTGGGTGAATATTAATAATTATTACTATCAATGTTATATTGCCACATCACCCGTAGATACATTAACACGTGTTCATGGTGGGTAGGTAAGCATTTCTGATTAGATAGAATAACGGGTCTCATGTCCCATCACTCGGGGCGAAGTGGCGAACGCACCTTAGACCAAGAGGTCGCATGTTCAAACTTTTTCGATAATATCTGAGTGTGTGAGTTTAAATAAATATATTCTTATTAAAAAAAATTATAATAACGGGTCTAATAATTTTTGTGGTCGACTTCAGTAAGTTTATACATAAAAGAAAAATTATATAAATGAATAAAAATATCAACTCATAATAATAATAATAATAAAATATATAAAAAATTCATATAATCAAATTAATTCAATATGGAGTAATAGATAAATCTAGCATTTTATTACTAAACATGAAAATTTTTTCAACCCTTATGATTTATGAATACTCGCTCCCCTCCCATTATCTTTTTATTCAATTTTAACCCTCTTTTCTTCCATACAACCATTAGTAATTAAAATATTGAAACCGAAGCCCCAATCTGCAAGTGATAGATTATCCTTGTTGAAATTGAGAAGTGGGAAAAAGTAGTAATTTTCTCCAACCTAGTTTTTTTTAGTGGGAATACATACAACTAGCCACTTTGAATAAGTGCGTATGTTTTATAGCCACAAGGATAAAAATATAAGTTTTCTAGCCACTTTGTACTTTTGTCTTTTTCTCTCTTCAATTTTCGGCTACAAGACAAAATTAACTTTATTAAAGTTGTTTTCATTTTCGGAAATATTCATTATTTCATTTATTTATTCATTTATTTAATTTTGAGCAATTAATTTGAACTACCAATGTGGTTGTAAATTTATTACAACCTTTTACGAACAAATATTTTCGTTTGTACGAGGAAGGAAACATTCTAAAAATTATTTGAAGATTGTTGAGAGGGTTTTGAGAGAGAAAAATCGAAGGTATGTTGATTTCAACCATTTTTTCTTATTTTCGATTCGTTTTCTGCGTTATAATGATGTTATGTGTTCAAAATCGACTTGCATATCTTAGTATCGACTTGTATATCTTAGTTTTTTAGAAAATATAGCGATTTTAGGACTGTTCTTCGTAAAAAAATACGCAGAGAACTTGGGGAGAAACCCAGAAAAATCGAGATCTCGAGATGATGTCGAGATCTCAACTTCACCATATCGAGATCTCGACTTCATCTCGAGATCTCAATTTTGTCACGAGATCTCAATTAATTTTAATTTAATTCCGAGATCTCGATATTAATATCGAGATCTCGAATTGTCTGCTGGAATATGCTCCTGATTTTTTTTAATATTTTCGTTTCATTTATCGCAGATGTCGTATCAACGTTTCATCATACGTCATGGTGGGGCTTGGGACAGATCCAAGTATATGGGCGGAGACGAGCAATTGATTTGTTTGAGACGTGAACGGATCTCCTACAATACCATTTTGTCCGAGATTCACGAGATCATGCACTGTGATCTCCTCAGTACTAGCTACTGCTTGTTTTACATGAGCAGTATATCTGGGGGCTCGAGACATGTGAAGGCTGGACTGAAAACCGATGAAGATGTTATGCGGATGCTATATGAAAATAGCATTGATCCAATTATATATGTGGTCACCAAATTGAAGCAAAATCAGTCCGGATTTCAGGCACCTCAATCACAGTCACAGCGATCAACACGAATGGGTGGTCCTAGCATCTCATTAGCTGATGATTTCGTAGATGAGAATGAGGCGGAATCTACAGATGATGATGATGATTATTGTGATGATGATGATGAGGAGGAGGAGGAGGAGGCAAGCGAGGAGGAGGGCCGGAGTCGGTTGTTTGAGTCCTTGGTCAGTGATTTTTCTAGATGGATTCTAGCTCCTGGGCGAATGGATCAGTACGGACTATCTAACAATAACTTGAGTCTGTCTGTGGCTGCAGCTCGACATGATCAGGAAGTAAGGAGTTGGGTGCTTCCTTTAATAGAGGTTGATGCTCCTGAGCGTTTGGAGTGGATTATTCCCGCAGATTGGGCCCCGACTCAGCTGTGCATTGGAGCGACATTTAGAAGCAAGGATGAACTTGACCTTGCTGTAGGACTGCATCACTTGCATCACCGGTTGGAGTACTCCACAGAGAGGTCCAGCACTACTCGGCTCAACTTCAGATGCAAGCATGGGAATGGTTGTCCTTTTATGCTACGTGCAAGACACTATGGAACTGTTTGGAGAGTATTCAAGTGTGATCTGATGCACAACTGCCAGACGAATATTGATCGTGTTGCTCCCCGCAGAGTGCCCGCAAGAGTGTTGGGTAAGTATTTCTCCAGTAAGTTGGCGGCGGAGGGCGCTATTCTAAAGCCGAAGGAGATGATGTCTGAATTGTTGATTCAATTCGGCATCAAGATTGATTACAGTTTTGCCCTGCGGGCAAGAAACATAGCCATTGCAATGGTATTTGGCGAGTGGGAGAAGTCTTATGCGATGCTGCCGGGCTACTTACACATGCTACAGTCTCGTAACCCAGGCACGATGTATGATATATCCACTTCTTCGGAGAGTTTGTTCAAGCACATGTTTCTGGCGCTTGCTCCTTGCATCGATGCATTTCACAGCTTCATGCGCCCAGTGATTGTTGTAGATGGCACGCATCTGAAGGGCAAGAATAAGGGAATGTTGTTTGTTGCGGTGACGAAAGACGGCAATGAACAATTATGTCCCCTTGCTATCGGGATTGGACCCATAGAGGATGATGAGTCGTGGATGTGGTTCATGCATCGCTTGCATGTTTGCTTCGGAGATCGCGAAGGACTGATCATTGTCAGTGATCAGCACAAGAGCATAAAAAATGCAGTGGAGTTAGCATTTCCGAATGCTACGCATGCTATTTGCTACTACCACTTGGCGAATAACATGTCGAGGTACGGTCCGCAAGCTGGTGCTGTTTTACGAGATGCAGGCTACTGTTATAGGCACGATGCATTTCAAAAGCACATGTCTACTTTCGAGATTCTGAGCAAAGAAGGAGCTTACAAGAGGCTTCTGGATATAGGAGTCCACCGTTGGTCAAGATCTCAGTGCCCTGGTACCCGATTCAGCTTCATGACGTCCAATGCAGCCGAATCCCTCAACTCTCGTTTGTTATGGGCAAGGCGATTGCCTATATGTGCCCTTCTTGAGACTTACAGAGCTATGGTTGAGAGATGGTTTGACGAGCGACGGGCGGCTGCACGGTCTAGAGATCATGCTCTGACACACGTAGCTATGACGAAATTAACAGAGTCGTCCGAATATGGGCGACAGCTTGTAGTCAGAGGTACCACCATGCCACACATATACAAGGTGGAAGGGCAACAGAGAAGCTACAATGTCGACTTAGAGCACAGAACGTGTGAGTGTCGTCAGTTCGATCTCGATCTGATTCCATGTTGTCATGCGGCTGCCGCCCTCAGGTAATATGTTAATTCGAACTTTCATTATTGCAAATATCTTGTAGTTAATAGCTTAAAGATTATTATAACATGTGTGTCTTATTTTTTGATTGTCAGATATATTTCGCAGCCGATATCAGAGTACGTGCCACACTACTACAAGCAATTCACTCTGCTACAGACATATCATCACACCATTATGACTGTGCCGCATCCATCGGATTGGGTACTCCCATCGGAGGTAACATCTTATGTTGTGCGACCACCGATAGTAGTTCGACAGGCTGGCCGTCCGAGGATGAGTAGAGCACGTTCTGGTGCTGAGAGTTCGACCACGCGCATATCTCAAGTATGTAGGAGGTGTCGACAATCCGGTCACAACTCACGTGCCTGCACTGCTTATATCGCCATTGGTGAGGTGGATTTGAACAGTCCTCCACCCCAAGACGGGCCACGAAGGCGACGGACGAAGACATGTAGTATCTGTCAGCAGACGGGGCATACAAAAAGAAAATGTCCGGAGAGAGTTGACCATATGAGTGAGTAGTGGCACTTGCTTTATTTATTTGCTAATTTCTATTTGCAAGCTTATGACTAATTAATTAAATGTTGTTAATTAAATGTCCGGAGAGAGTTGATCGTAGAATTTAGGTATTGTGGCTGATGTTTGGACTAATTTTTGACTTCCTGTTTGATCTGTTTTGGTATTTTGGTTTGTATACGAACTCAGGTGGATTTGACAAATTTAGAAAAAATCGAGATCTCGATATGGAGATCTCGAGATTTCGACTTTTTTTTAAAATTGAAATTAAAACGTTAATATAATTTAAATATTATATCAGAACAAAAAGAAATCGAGATCTCGATTACAAAATCAAGATCTCGAAATCAAGATGAGATCTCGGAATTTGCCATTTCGTGATTTGTAGGGTTTGAATCGAGATAACTTAAATTGTTGTCTCGACATGTCCGAAATCGATTTCGAGATCTCGGTTTTGTGGATTATTGGCTAATTGGATGTTTAATTCGCTAATTTTCGAGGATAATCAACTCATATAACATTCATTTAAGGAATATAGATTCGATAACAAAGAAACTTGCAAAAATTCATTCATTACAAAGATGTTTGCTTTGTATTATACTACTTCTACTTCATCCTATTCAAACATGAATAAGGTATGAACATTTCAAAGAGAAACATCTTATGTATGAATAGATTCAAATGTATAATGTCTTATGTTAAATGAACTTTAAATTATTAAATAAATGTTAAGTAATGTATGTTTAAACTGTATAATGTCTTAATTTCGAAGATCAGGAAAATCAGTACGCTCGAAAGAAGAGCGTACTGGAATCTCAAAACCACCACTCCCCATTTCGAACACTGGCGATGGGTGGCGACTGCTGCTGCGGCGGCGACTGCTGCGGCGGCGGCGAGGGACGACGTTGTGGCGGCGACTGCTGCTGCTGTGGAACCCTCCTCAAAGAAGACCTCGAGGTACTAGCAGCAGACCGCTGAGAGACTGATGATCGAGGCTTCAAGCCTCTGTAAGGTATAAATCTGCGAATCATCGGCTGCTCAACATTCCGCAGACTGAGCCAAAACTCAGAATCGGCCTCATCCTCAGTCGGCTGCAGTGAAGTACTGCAAACATGCTGAAAAAAAAAAATCAAATAAAACATATAATATATTATTTTAATAATAATTAAAAAAATCATAAACAATAATTACCTCTTTTGTGAAAAAATCAGTAAAATCAGCATCCCGAACATAATGAGGTCTCCACATCAATCATCGAGGCATAGTCCCCAATGGCATACTGCGTATCGCACATACCTTTGCCAGATCAGGGATCACCTCGTACGCCCATGCCTGCAAAATAATGTAAATAATTAATAATTCTTGTCTTATCTTTTATAAATTAAAAATATATTAAATTAAAAATTAAAATTACAAATAATTACCTCTAACACCCAAACAGGGCCGTATATATAGACCAAAGGCACCTTAGCTGACTTCGAAGATGTGATCACGACAGACATCTGATGCAGCAAGACACTGAACGACCACGAGCCCCAAGGGAAAGCCCTCCACTCGTGAGGCCTCTCCACCAATGCATAGACCCATGGGTCTACCAGTCGCTTCCCATCCAAGCAAACCAACTTCCGGTACACAAAAAGAATCTGAGCGATCTTCACATAATCATCAATAGAATCGCTCAGAATCAAGTCCCTGTTCATGAAATCAAGGTGCAACTGATCTACACTCGGCAAGTGTTGGTAGTGACAATATAAGCACCCATCCTTCGGGACATCATTCAATTTCAATGCAGTAGGATCAAAATCTGAATCGCCGAACCGCAGCCCGGTCACCAAACAGAACTCCTCTGCACCTAATCGTAAGTTGGTTTCGCCAACACGAAACCACAGCTGATCCTCAGCCCCATCCACATTAATCTCGTGGGTGATAAGAGCCCAAGTAGCTCGTATCGTTCTCTTCTTCCACCGGAAAGAGAGAAATTCACCGAAGGGACCTTCTAAATAAATTGGAAATATCATCGTCGTCATCTCAAAGCTCGCTAATCTAGTCCGAATGTCCTCAAGAATGTCCCGGTCGTAACAATTCATCGACCGCGGGACTGTCCCCTGCAGACCGGGTCTGATTCACTCCCAAACCTGCAATTAAATAAAATAAAATATTTAAATAAAAGCAGAATTAAAAGCAAATATTTAAAAAAAAAATTAAATCGAGATGAAGTATAATAACATTTTAATTCTGGATTTAAAAAAAATCGAGATCTCGATTTGCCAAATCGAGATCTCGTCGTCTCTCTCCTAGGGCGGGTATGCGCAGTGTTTTTCACAGTAAAAACGCAGCAAAATCATTTCTACATTGTTTCTAGTCATATTTAAGCATAGAAATCGACGAAATATGATCCTAATCAACTATATACATAATTAAACATGTATTTAAACCTAAAAAGCATAGAAATTTCAGACATTATATTCGAAAATTTCAGAAAAAAAAGATATATTTTTGTACTTGAAAGTGGGAATTAACTTACTTGATTCGGGTTTTCTTCTTCTCCAGACATTATATTCGATGGAATGTAGATTTGTTTTGAGTTGGGCGAGCAAAAGCCGGTGGTTTGGAGCTTCCAATCGGCGAAAATGGCCGATCGACGATGGTATTTTTTTTCCAGTCGCGTGTTCAGAGAGAGAGAGAGAGAGGAAGTGGGGTAGGTGGTGGGGTAGTTGGATAATAAATCCAAAAACAATTAATTTAACAACATTTTAAAATTCAAATTCTCTCTCCCAATCATTGCAAAGTGGCTAAAAAATTTATGTTTTTATACATGTGGCTAGATAACATATTTAGTTATCAAAAGTGGCTATATAAATTTTGGCCTTTTTTTTATTTCCCAACTCTTCTTGCAGAAATAGTAGTAGGGAAAGGAACACTATTTTTCTTGTACTCGGTGACTTTTTCGAGATAAATCTTTGATGTAATCAAATTAGGTATTATCGATTTAGGACATATATTTTTTTTAATTACCGACGAAAGGTTAATTTTCATTCAGAACTTCAAAGGTTCTAAAATTATTAATCCAAAATTTAATATTGAGGTACTAAATTAAGAATCTTATAATCATATGGGGTTTTGAATTAATTTTTTAATATCATTTCTGTCCTAAATCGATAGTCAGATTATCTTTCAACAATTCTGAATTAATAATACTCGTAAGAAAAACTATTAGATGAAAGAAAATGATTTGGTGTATGTAGTAAAAAAGACATAGTGTTACATAATCATCATGTATATATATACTAGGCCCTAACTAAACGAAGAAAGTAAGAGAGGTTTGCTATGGGATTTGGGCAATTTCAACCAAGATTTTATGCAAAGACTGAGGCTTTGAGAAGAAAGGGCAATGGTCACTCCCTTTGATCTTGAACACTCCTTCTGGTGAATTCTCCCTCACCAGCTTCTCTTGGACATCCGGTGAAAGGGCGTGATCGTCCAGCGTCTGCACGTAGAAACGACGGCCGGTCCCGTATTTGGCTTCCGTCAACGACACTGCCTCCATCATCGGACCAAGAGGGACCGGCCTCATGGAAACCATGGCTAGAGCAACATCCTGCAAAACATTCATCTTTATTTAGCAAGAATGGTTATTAACTGCTATTCCGACACCCATCATAGTAGCTGAATTTTATAAATTCGGCTTGTAAGGATATAAGATGGTAAGTGATCAATGCACTACATTAGAAAGAGAAGAAAGTTGTGCCTATACTAGTGATTCTGTGGACAAGAGGGAGAGAGTAAAAGCTGTGGATCAAAGAAAAAATGATGGGACGCTTACAAACATTCAGAAATGCTCCCCTATCCACCGTGGTTAGGAGATAACGTGCCCACAATGCCATGGGATAAATTCATACCCTACCATCTATATTGCATTACCTCATTAGCCATGAGCAAGTTCATTCCTGCTCACGGTGAATAAGGGAGCATTTTTGCACACAAACTAGTCATTCAATACCAAAACCATGATCATCTTTCAATTTGTGTAGCTAATTCCATGTAAGAATGATCTACCTTTGAAGGAGATTGATTGAAATATAGGCCATGCATATGCTGCTTCTCAAACATGAATCCAGTTGGGGGCTTGTCTCTACCATTCCCATAAATCAGAAACTTCGACTCGGGCGAAAAAAGCTCTGCTGAGCCAAGCTGCAACAAGGAATTTCAAGAAATCAGACACTGCTGCTGAATAAAGATTACAGATAACGAAACAGTGTATATTTCTCCAACCACAGTATTTATGCAGAGGTTGGATTCGACTCGAAAGTGTAAAAACCGCACCTCTTGAGCAAAAGCATCAAAGGGTTTCTGCCCATCAGAGATCATAGTACCACACACGTAAACAGCTTTTGCGATCTTCTCAGGGACCAGCTCCAGCGCGTAAGAAACGCAGGCACCTCCACTGCTATGACCAACCAATATCACCTGCAGATAGATGATGGAAGTGAGATTGCAGCTAATTAAGATTGTATGCAGCTCGAGTGTTTTAATACCTGTTCATCGTCTGGTAGCTTCTGCAGGTAATCAATCAATGGTTTCGAGTAGTCTGCGAGAGTGGTGACCGTGTTTGTATCGGTTAGATCAATGCCGGAGCCTGTGAGATCCAAGGCAACAGGAACTAGTCCATTTTCCTCAAGCAGAGCTATAGTTTTGTACCAACACCAAGCTCCAAATCCTTCTCCGTGTATCAGAACAAATTTCTTCGTCTTGATATTCTCCAGAAACTCGGGTGATAACTATAAAACATTGCAGAATGAGTGAAACTGAGCAAATGAAACGACTCATTATTTGTTGAGTGAGAAAATAAAAGAGAGAAACAGTTCAAAAAGATTTATAGTTTGCACTCTACGTCCCCTCTTGAAGCCTGATTTAGGTGTTACTATATTATTCAATCAATGAGAAGGAGTTACAGAGATTACACAAAACACATGCTCTTCTTCTTCTTCCACTCCTCTTGTTTATATAGTTTCTCAAAGATATCTTAAAATTTTCTATTGCAAACAAGCAAACAGATTAAGAAAGAGAATCCAAGAATATTTCAATTCAAAGTTCTACTGAATCATGCCTACATCTATAATCTATTACAAGAAGTATATGTCACATAAAAAAAATCAAGCTGTTATCTGCATCAAGCACCATTAAAATACTTCAAAACTTCCAAGAAAAGATTTCACAAGTAGTTAAAAAAAAAGAGCCACCTTTACACTTTCTTGAAAAAGCTCATCAGCACACCTTTGGTTCTCCCCTTTATATCTACTATAATTGCCCTAACTATAGAGTAATGATAACACTAAACTATCACAAACTCTCCTACTTTTCAAGATCTGAACCCACAGCCACCAATACCCTAATCATTTTTCATAGAAACACAAGCAAAATCCCATATCGATAAGCAGATTCAAGAAAGGCTATAATATAGCAGAAGGTTAAACCTGTTTGTTGTTATTAGTATTAGAAAAAGGGTCTGATAAATTGGCCGTGCGGCGGCGGGAGCTGGTGGATCCGATGCGACGGGACAAGGAGCCATTATCAAATCTTTGAGAGAGCTGGTGCTGCTGAATCGCCATAGCTAGAGCTTGCCTGTGCAGCAGCTCTTCCTCCATTGCACTCTTCCTCCTCGAGATCGAGCCCCTTTTACTCTTAGACCCAATCCCACCAATTCTGCTGTCCTTCTTAGTCATACAGATGAATTTGTTCCCCATCCTTGGTGCGAAAGATTTGATTTTTAGCGAAGCCCGGATGGTTTAAGAGAGAGAAACAGATGACATTTGAGGGAAGGAGCCGAAAGAGTAATTGTAGATGATGGTGGAAAAGGGTGAAACAGATCAACTGCAAATATGTAAGCTAGCTAAATTAGTCCACTCTTTTCTCAACGTTTCTTGTCTTCACACTTAGAAAACATGTAGCAATACCTCTCCTTCTCTCTCTCTCTCTTGGATTATTTCTGCTTCTGCGGAACCTTTTCAAGCAGAGTAGTTAGGTAATTGAAAGCAGCACAGAAATTGGTAGTTCGAGTCGACGGAAGAGTTGAATGATGTGGTAGTCAGAGAAAATTGATTATTGATGAATGAGCAGTTAGTCAAAAGATGAGTCATTATTTCTTGGGTTGAAGTTAAGCTACTCGCCTAAAACGACAAAATTATTCATCAACACCCCCAAACAAACAAATCCATAATATATGCTACCAAATGAATTGTCTCTAAACATACAAGAACTACACTAGTTTATTATGAACTGCAGTTCCAAGTTATTACATTAAACTCGGCTCAATCTTCAGTCACTCTTACAGCCACCAATACGTGAATAAATCAACAAAATAACCTCCTAAAACTAAAATTTGATCGAGTTTGAACTGAGGTTGCATTTCAACATTTGTAATTGAAAATCTTGAGCTCGAATTTATCAAATATAAAAAGTCAATATAAAGACGGGATTTCCTTGATATCATTTTGCATGAAGATTTTCACTATTTCAAGAATTTATATCCATAAGAAATTTATATCAAGAAAGAAAGCACAAAAATCAATGGGGGTGATAGAAAAATCTTGCTGTGATTCATATAGGCATCATCATTTCATGCTAGCATTGATTAAATCAAGATTCAACACAAGGACTATGGAGAGGTCTCATATATTGGGTTTTTATTATAAACTTGGAAGTAAGAAGTAAGAAATGGAAAAGGCCACTCCCCCTCATGATAAAAATTTCAACTAGAGGAATGTATGATTTAGTGGAGTTTGAAGAGTAAAGCAAACTTCTTGTAAATTATATATTCTTATCCTTGAAGAGTAGGCATATCAAGAAAATGAAGCACATTCATCCCCTTTCAAGCCAAGACATGCACCCCCCTCCACAAATCCACCACATTTTACAAACTCAATCCATACTTATATATTAATACCACAATCTCTTACATTTTATTTATCCAAATCATCATCTTACCCAACCAAACATCCCTTAAAACCATGAACAAGTTACTAATGTTTCTTTGCTTCCTTGCTTTGCTTCTGGCTCCCCTAACGTGTAGTGCTAGCCAGGAATTTTCCAACGGATTTGAGGAGTTGGATGTAGAAGATGAAGACGACGAGCTGGAGTTCTTAGACCTCCCACCTTGGCACAGTGGTCGTACCAACAAAGTTCTGTACAATGTGGATGGATTTGGTGCTGTTGGAGATGGTGTTGCTGATGACACTAAGGTCATATAAATGTTGCATCTTTTTAACACTATTGCATCAACAATCTTATGTTGTTTTGTGCATTTTAGGCCTTTGTTGATGCATGGAAACTAGCTTGTTCCACTCCAAGATCAGTTCTCTTGGTTCCTGAAGGGCGCCGTTACTTGGTGAACGCAACAAGATTTCGAGGGCCCTGTGCAGACAAGATGGTGATCCAGGTAGAGTCCTAGTTCTTTCTCAAAATCTGGATGTGTGTCACTCAATGACACTGTCTTATATGTTCGATCTCTCGACTCTATCACTGTCTTTTGTCTGCAGATTGATGGGACTATAGTTGCACCAGACGAGCCAAAGATCTGGGATCCCAAGAATCCAAGAACTTGGCTAGTTTTTAACAACCTAACCAAGGCTTACTTTCAAGGGAAGGGTGTCATAGATGGCTCAGGCAGCAAATGGTGGGCTGCATCTTGCAAGAAAAACAAGACCAATGTAAGAACAAATCTTCATTTTAAACATATCTCACTGGATCTACAACTAATCAACATTATTGTTTGTGTATTGTGTGTGATGGATGATCTGTGCCAGCCCTGCAAGAGTGCACCAACGGTGAGGCTAACTAGATTTTCATCTGATTGGGGCTCATCGAATCGAAAAATGACATGTTGTTGATGGTGCAGGCCCTTACAATAGACTCCAGCTCAGCTGTTAGAGTGAAGGGAATCACCATCCAGAATGGGCAGCAGATGAACTTTGTGATAGGGCGTTCCGATTCAGTTCGTGTTATCGGTGTCGCAGTTTCTGCCCCCGGGGACAGCCCCAACACAGACGGCATACACATCACAGAATCCACCAATGTAGTTCTGCAGAACTGCAAGATTGGGACAGGTTTTCTCCCTAGACTAATAGCATTTTCAACAAAAAAAAATGTGTTGTTTTCATGGTTTGTTTTATGCCTTGATTGTAGGAGATGATTGCATCTCAATTGTCAACGCTAGCTCAAACATCAAGATCAAGAATATCGTTTGTGGACCAGGCCATGGAATAAGGTGAGAAATAGAGAGAGAGAGAATAGAAACAAGAAAAACAATATCAAGATTTTCATCAAATCATGGCTGGCTTTTGAGAAACTTACCTTACGCTTGTGATGCACCAGCATTGGCAGTCTCGGCAAGGACAACACCACCGGCATAGTCGAGACCGTGGTCGTCGACAAGGCCTTCCTCCGAGGCACGACGAACGGCCTCAGGATCAAGACCTGGCAGGTAAACTACCAAAAAATAAGTAAAATGACATATTTTGTTACTCATGATGTGTAGTTTATGCAACCTTCCTGCCCCACTGCAGGGAGGATCCGGCTACGTCCGCTCAGTCCGGTATCAAGACGTCCGAATGGAGGACGTCTCGAACCCCATCATCATCGACCAATTCTACTGCGACTCACCAAGTAGTTGCCAAAACCAGGTACACCTCTCAACTCACAATGTGTTGCATGGCAGGACGACCTAACAACCTCGTTTTCTTACATCATCAGACTGCGGCAGTCGAGATCAGCCAGATCATGTACCGCAACATAACCGGGACATCGAAAAGCCAGAAGGCCATGAAGTTTGCATGTAGCGACACAGTCCCCTGCACTCACATCATCCTCAACAACATCAACTTGCAGAGGAGCGATGGCACCGTCGAGACCTACTGCAACTCGGCCGCCGGCTTCGGCTACGGCTACATAAGCCCCTCTGCGGAATGCCTGTCTTCTGCTGATAAGGAATCAGAAATTGTTCAAACTACCACAGAACATATAGTTCATACAGAGCTTTGAGCAAAATACTTCTTGATTAATGATTAATGATATATATATATATATATATATATATATATATACTTGTAGTTATAGTATGACTATTGAGCAGTGTGGCCTTGTATGCTATGTAATATGATTGTACTTTTTTTTTTCTATACTGAATTCTGGTTAAGACCGAGTAACATATAATTATTTAAGAAAAATGTCTTAGAACAGACTATTTGGTAATAGATTTATATGCATTGTTTACATTTTTTTGTAAGGATTTCTTGAATTACGATAATAATCCTATAGATTGGAACAACTGCTCCCCTTCTTCAACCAATTATTTTTACATGGGACAAAATAAAGTGTAAAATCTTGATCCTTAAATCTTTCAACATATTGATGTTTCTCATACATTCTAGTTCAGTTCTTTCTTATGTTTTGTTAGTCCAAAAAAAATAAAATTGAAATGGAATAGGATTAAGCTCCACCAATCAAAACAGCACATGCACCTCCTCGACTCCACCAAGTTTTTATTTTATTTTATTTTTTTATAAGTGTACGTTAATTTTAAACACACACCCAAATATCTCCCTGAGTAGGGGTGAAAATAGGCCGAGCCTATGTAGGCTTCGCTCCGATAGGCCTGGGCCTGCGAAAAAATCACTAAGCCTGTGTCTGGCCTATTTACTATCATAGGCTTTTATAAAGGCCCTGGCCTTTTTAGTGATATAGGTCGGGCTTCTAGCCTACTTGAGGCATATTTAAGCCTATTTAATAATTTTTTTAAAAAAACTATTTTAAAATTGGAAATACATTATTTGTTTTATAAATTAAATATATACATATATATATACAATATAACTTAATAAAAATAAGAGAAACTATGTAAATCTATTTCAAACTTGAAATCATGAGTTCTTGAATCTAATTCGGACTTTAGGATATAAACTACAAGTATAAATATTCAAGTTGTATTAAATTATGAATTTAATTTTTTATATATAATAATAAATATATCTAATAATTATATAATATATTATTTAAGTAGGCCAGCCTGTTAGGCTTGAAAGGCCGGATTTAAAGCCCGAGCCTAAGCCTGTATAATTATATAGGCCATTAAAGAAGCCCAAGTCTGGTCTTTTTACGAGATAGGCCGAGCCTATGTAGGCTTTAAGTAAGCTAGGTCGTAGGCCACTGTCGGGTAGCCTAGCCTATTTCCACCCCTATCCCTGAGAGCTCGAACCTGTGAGCGGCTCCACCAAGTTTTTTTTTTTTTTAATAAGTCTACATTAATCTTAAATTCACACACCCAGATGTCCTCCTGGGAGCTCGAACATGTAACCTCTCAGTCACATGCAAGATGCTTTAACCACTACACCCCGAGCGAAGGAACGCGGCTCCACCAAGTTAAAAAGGAATGATGCTACAATGTAGATGTTTCACTTTTGGGGGAAATTTAAAACATTTCTTTTAATTTAAGACTATCTTAGTAATGACATCCTACAATCCAACTTAATAATAAAATAATAATTTTTCTCTTATCTATTTACACAATCTACAATCCAATTCAATTTCTACTTACAGCAATAACATCCACTCAACCTAAAATTTATTTTATTTTCATATTTATACTTCAATATATATTATTTTTTAATTATATATTTATATATAACTATATAATTATAATAAAAATATTAATGCACTGTAAAAAGTTAATATTTGACTCAATAATAAAATATAAACTACATAATTTTTATATATTTAATAAATATTTGACTCAATCTTAACCATTAATTTCTCGAACTAGCTTGTTGTTGGGCCGCTAAATTTCATAATATTTTTTATTTCTATTATCTTATAAGATTTTTTTTTCACTAAACATGTTTTATCTCTCTTTTAATTTTCTAGATGGTAAAAATTATACAAAATACATATTCACTTATAAAAAAATAAAAAACACATGACAATTTTTATATATTTATCAATTTGAATATTAAGAATATATATATATATATATATATATATATATTTATTTTATCAATATATAACTTGTGTTTATTGTTTATCTTCTTTAATAATTTTTTAGACCTTTGTTATTTATTAAAAATTATTTACATTAAATATAATTATATAACTCAAAATTTAATAAAAAAATATAATCTTGAACAATAAAAATACATCTTGGTAATATAATGATCACAAAAGATATTAATAAAATAACTCAGCCTATCGTGCCCCAAACTGTGAACCCGGATATTTGGGCTACATGTTTTTGAACAAACATATTTCAATCATAACTCGCATTTTGCCTCCATTTAAACATGCCAATAAATGAGTTTTGGGCTAAATTAAGATTCCTATGCACTTTGACTATGTTAGTCTTTTAAAATGATAATTTTTTCACACTCAATAATAAAATATTAATTCCACTCAAATTATTCTACACTTCCATGTCATAACCATTGTGCCAAAAGCAAACCAGACTATTAATTCGGAACGGAGGGAGTACTACTTATGGTTATGCTAGATATGTATGAAAATACAATTCTAATTAACTCAAACACTAACAAAGGAGGATTCAAACAAAAACTTATTCAAATAAAAGATCATCTCAAAAATCAGCCACACTGAGACACAAAAAATTTAAATGTTCATACTAAATGAACTGTCTCAGTACGGCCTGTTTCTGTTAAGTTTGCAAACAGAAGGGAGATAAATGAAACAAATTGGAGATAAATCTTTCTCTAGAAAACTAACTCATGAGGTTTCATGCCAGCCTTTAGTGAGAATCTTGCACCCAAATATGACTTTAGATCTGGAACGGCCTCAATAGTCTTCAATAAAGGTGTATCGACAGCCTTCTGGTCGTCTTTCTTCTCTGCTGGGAGAGCTTCTTTCTCCTGCATATTTCATTGCAACATTAGAATAGCACCACAAAAGTAATCACAGATGGCCACATATAGAATTCTACCTTTTTTTCTGTTTCTATGAATTCAACTTCACCCTTCTTGTGCTTCTTCTCAACTTGTTTAGTAAAGTACTTGTCGTCAAACTTCTCCACATTAACACCAGAAATGTCAACTTCTGTTGATGTACCAATAACATAGGCCTGGTTCACACGTCTCAGAGGAACACCATTGATCTTATAAGGACCTGTAGCATCAATCATGCATAACACAAAGTAAAGGCTCAGAAAAAGAAAAAATAGCCGATTCAAATATCTGATAGTGCAGAATAAAGTAAGAGGGTAAGAGATCAAGAATAGATTTATTGAGATGAAAAAAGTTGTCAACTGCTATGGTAATGATTAGAAGAAAATGTCTACAAGGATAAGTGTAAGACAACCAAAATCAGCTTAAAAAATGGGAATCAATGGCCGATCTACATGAAAACTAGGGGGATCCCTCCTCCACCCAACTGAAAAACTTTTCTGTTTTAGTAGTAGTAGAGTGATCTAATATTTCATGAGATAGCCTTCTTCACAAACAAATCATGAAAAGCAGGGGCTGAGAATAAGGAAGAAAAAGGTGTGCGCGGGCAAATGATGAAGAAGAGCTGAAAAAAAAAATTCTGATATATTTTTTTTGTAACCTAAGAATGTAATGGAAATTCCTGGATCACTGATAGGAATTCTAGAACCAGAAATACAATTACTGAAGTATCCAACAGCTCAAAACATTCACAACAAATTTGAATTTCTAAAAGAAAGAAAAGGAAAATATTATTTCTGCTAACATCACATAAATACTTTTTTATGCAAGTAACTAAAAT
>JAPKLW010000507.1:167654-184027 GCA_026898455.1 Plectranthus barbatus
AAAATGCATTGCAGAAATGTATTAACATTAAGCTAATCCACAAAAGTATTGAGCTTGAAATTATAAGCAAAACCAATTATTAAGGTAGAGCACCAAAAAAAACATAAATTGAAAAGCAAACAAACGCTCACCAGTGACAAGAAGCAATCCAGAAGCAAGCTGCTTCAAGAAAACAACTCTCTTCCCCTTAAATCTCCCTGTCAATATAATCAAAACAGTCCCGGGAGTAATGCTCGCTCTGTGAAAAAACCCGAAAAAATAATAATTAAAAAACAATAAAATTGCACAAGAGAATGAAAACGATGTAACCTGAGCTTGGTGGGTTTAGGTTTGCGCTTGTTGGAGAGAGGCTTCTTGACGTCATCGGCCGGGTAAAATTTCGGAGGCTTCTCGTCCGCCGGCGGCGCAGCGGCAGCCTTCTCGTGGCGGGGGAATTTGCCGCCGTTCTTGGCCTTGATAGCCCAAAGACCACGCTTGTGGTACATTTGAGAGCGGGAGAGCTTACGAACTCCGCGGATAAGCTCCGGGTTGCGGGTGGTTTTGGGTGCCATTGGAGGATCTGTCAGTGTTACAGTGACAAATTCCAATTCTAATTTAAACCCTAGAATTCTGTTAGCTAAATCCGCAATAGTGGGAAAATAAGCCAATTTTATTTCTTAAAATTTATTAAACATATTCCAGTTTATTAAATATTTATATTTTTCAGTCAGAAGCCATTCAGATTTAGAGGTGTACATATACTTGAGATGAAAATAATAATTTTACTATAATTATTATAGGTTTTTAAAAAATTTATGATTATTTTACAATTTAAGTTTTTGTTAGGAATATGGCTAAAACTACGAAACTACTCCCTACGTCCCTTGGCATTAGTCCCATTTGCTTTTGACACAGTTACTAATGTTTGTGAGTGTAGTGAAATTAATATTTTATTGGTGTGAGGAAATTTTTTTCCATTTTAGGAAATGAGACTAATTCCACAGGACATAAAATGGAAAATGAGACTAATGCCAAGAGACGGGGAGAGTAATATTTTAAATAAAGCTAGTTTATACTAATTATATAATCATTATGAGTTGGTCTCCTAAGAGACGGTCTCACTATTTTTTATTGTGAGACGAACCTTAATACATCATTTCAATAAATTAAATATATCATTTCATTTTTAAGAATTACATTATTTGTAACAAAGAAATACATCATTTCATTAAACTCATATCACAATAAAAATGATGAAACATCATTTGCAATAAAGAAATACATCATTTCATTAAATTCGTCTCACAATAAAAATGATGAGACCGTCTCATCTGAGACTTTGCCAATCATTATATGTGTTTTATAAGTTGTCATAGCCCAGGTGTGTATAGCCACCAACACAAGATTCGAAGAACTGTTTAAAAAATATTACGCTCATCTATATCTTGTCACACAGTTGATAGTTATATATATATAAAACGAACAAACAAAACAAAACAAATGACAATCACAAGATAACTAACTAGTTTAGAAGTGCATCTCACAGTTCATGAGAAAGTGATAATTGATTGCAAGAAGAACTTTATAACAAAGCTTTTCTATTAGCTCATCTTCCCATTCAAAATCAGTTATCTTGTTGTACGATTGATTCAAGGACGAAAGTTGTATGATTGTACATCTTCATTCATAAATATTTATCTGTAAAATTATGGATTTTATAAGTCTTTTTCAACAACTAAAATTCAAATGAAATCATATATGAAGAGCTTGATTACCGATCTTAACATAAAAACTTCCTCACACACACACACAGACACTCATCTCTCAGTAACTTTTCGAGTTATCTTTAATTTATACTTTTGTGCTCTCTTAATACGAGACTTCCGTGTCGAATAGACATGAGACCACCTAAGGCCGACAACTGATTGTCAACAGAAGCTCTAAGACATTCACGACATCATATATCAAGCAATGAGGATCACAATGGTTAGTGTTGAGACCAATAAATGATTTACCATTTCTAGCTTATTCTTGTATAGTGAAAACAACATATTTGACGCGGAACAGAGGATCCAACTACAATCGGTTCGATTTGCAGACAAACAGGTAGAATCAGGTTTTTGTATCATTGATCGATCGAACCAGTTGAATAGTCAAACGACAAGTCAAAGAGGAAGTCAACATACGAAGATTGCGGAATCGACATTAATTAGAGAGTCAAATCCGAAGGGATTAGACTCAATCAAATTTATGTAGAAGGAAACTTATTTAAAGCTACCTCGATTGTAGCCACTTTCCTTACTTGTAAAATTACTTGCTTATAAATAGTGGAGAAACGTTTATAAAGATGGTGATTTGTTTTCTTGATTATTCTGAATAATAAAATTCTCCATTCTTTTCGAGTATTCAATTTTAAAGGTTAATCCGTGAATTTTCATGCATCAACAATTGACGTTGTCTGTGGGAAAAGACTACAAAGAAAGGAAAGAATGGAGATTCACATAAACTGTGCAAAAACCAGGACAACCTCTCCTCCTCTCTCTCCCTGACACAAAAGACGAATCCATCCTCAAAATTGAACCGTCCAATCATCTTACAATCAATACTACTTCCAAACAAAATCCCAATCAAGAAGCAGCATAACACCGTTACACAACTCCCTGGCCGAAACAATGTTGTCCAAAGCGGACTCCCCATCACCCACCGACGCCTACCCAACACCGTTACTTGGCGATCGAATCTCTCTGCCTCAGTCGCAATTGCTCCTCCCTCTCCTCGATGCCTTCACAGACATCTGTCATAGCGCGATTGGGCTACACCTAAGCTCACCGTCGCCACCCCTGTCTCTCGCCATCGGGTTCCACTTCCCCTACTGCGCACGAACGCAGTCGCAGACCCATCTCCTCCAACCTAATCATCGCTCGCCCATCCTATCAATAATATCAATCAACTACCACCGCAGCTGCGCTACCTGAGTTTTCTTCATTCTGCCGCCTGAACCGCAAATACATAAAGGATATATGACGCCGGCCTCCCACCATTCATTGCAAGATCTTGGACACCCCGAGGTTGCATCCCGATGCCCAGTCTATCACATCACTGTCCATAAGCATCCTCGACGGCTATGACATTCGTCTCAATGGATAAATAACCTTGACCAAACCTTGTCGTCAATTTGAACGATGGTCGTTCGCTGAATCCTCATTTTTATAAGGATTGCATAATGTTGAGGTCTCCCTCTATGCAAATGAAACAAAAGTAGGGAAGTGCTGACTACGCTCAAGTATCCCACTATCACGTTTCACTAGAAACCCAACCGGTACAACCACCTATGAGGAATTAGAGTGATATTAAGAGAGATTCTCATGATCATGTGCTATTGTTACAATGTTGTAAGCTGTGGAGCAATGTGGTGACTGCTTGATGGACATCAATTGATCAATTTCCGCAAACACACATGAGAATTACGAGAAAAATTACATGCTTGCCCATTTTCTCTATCGATTTTTATTATTGGATTATTCTATGATTTCTGATTGACTGGAAAGTTTAATTTAGTCAATGCTGGTTTGCTGATTTTTAGAGGGGTTCGATTATGTGTTGATGTTGATCATTATGTTAAGATTTTGTTTTGATGAAAAAGCTGATTTCCTGGTCGTAGTTGGTAACTATTAAATTCCGATTGATTAGCTTGGAATCTTCTGTTATTGTTAAGGTTTCTAAATATAAACACTTTCTGCTAGGTAATGTTGATCCTTGAGATTCTATGCAACATAATTGATTTTTAGTTGACTGATATTTTGTTCTGAACAATTATACTGTTAATGTTCTTGATAACATGAAAAAGTTGACATTGATCTATTGCTTCTGGTCGGTTTTTGCTAAATTCTAGATAATTAATTCTAAAATTTCAGAAACTAACAAGGGTGTTGTTTGTCGTGGCTGCTCTTCTTGAAAATTTGAATGGTATCAAAATTGTGTGTGCCGTTGTACTTGCCTAGTGCTAAAACTTTTATTAGCTAAATTGGAAGTCTGGAATTAATTTATTACTAGTAATCACATTGCGGGTTAATTGGTGTCGCACATGGAATTTTACTTAATTTTGTGAAAGTTCTACCAGTATACACATTCATTAGTATGTGTACATCTCTGTGGGGGATTATTCAAGGCGCAAGTAAAATTCAACACTTTGATCCAATTAAATTAAGTTTTTTCAGATAGGACCACTAGAGTGAACCTTAAAGCACCCGAAAGGATATGTCACCCGGGGGCTTCAGACATATATTCCAAATAAGAGCTAAACATTCTTTTGTATTTTAAACCTCTTTCATGTTAAATTTATTGGCTTATAAACTCCTCAAGTAATTTAAGGAATAGGGGTTGTTTGAATAAATGACATTATTTAATTTCAAATCACTCCATCTCTTATTTTTAAAGGTCGGGTTTCGAGGTTACATTATTTCTCGTCTCGAGTTATCATGTAAATTCAATTGAGTAGAAGTGTCAGGCACCTCGCTTCTAAAATCGAAGCATCCTGTCGAATCACTCATTGAGTTAAAAAAGAATAATAAAATTCAAGGGGGACTTCGTATAGTTTTGGTCTATTGAATTTATCACTCTTTTTTAAATTGTGCTGGAAAATGAGGTAGTCAATTTAGAAGCGCTCCGTTTCTAAATTCGAACCACTCTTCAAGATGTCATATCATCATATTCTTTGAAGCACTTGCTGCAGATTTCAAGCTCGTGACCCCAAAAAAAATTTATATCCGGAGGGGCTTCCGGTTATGGCGGTGCTCCGACTGCGTCTTTCCGCCGTCGTCAATCAGCGGTCGCTCACAAACAACAACTAAACAACGGATTTACACGACAACAATAAATTAGAGGGAAGTAGTGAAACTGTACATTTTTTAAGATGGGTTTTTCCGAATTAAACAATTTAATTTCTTACCGAGATCAGAATATGAACTGTTACGAATGAAGCAGAAGTGCGACACCACTTGCTCCAAAAACCCTCTTCTACATTTGAATTGAAAATCGAAATACTGTATTTGGTAAATCTTACTTTAATGTTTGTTAAAAATATAACATAGCGATAATTTTTATAAAACATGTGGGTATAAATCTAGTGAATATTTAATACACATACAACCATTAAATGTATATTTTAACTAGGGAAAACCTTTCAATATATCCGAAAATATATCAAATTATGGAATTTTGTCCCAGTTTTTTTCCTTCATTGAATATGTCCCAATGTTTTATTTATTATGTTAAAATGTTATCCATCTCTAATAAAGTTAATTTTGCGCCATATCATACGTTAAATATAAATGTATCAATGACGTGGATTTCTCTCTTTTTAAAATTTATAATTTTTATAAAATAATTTAAATAAAAATAAAATTAAATAATTAAAAACATATACATAAATCCAAGCTCCAGTAGTGCCAAAACTATAATTTGAAGGGGAGCTTAGTTTGTAAATGATTATGGTGAGATTTGATTTGTTTAAGAAAGCGAAGCACGTAAATTTGTATCAAGATGAAGAAATCAAAATTAGAAACGCAGAACCAGTGTTACCTATAAAATCGTAAAAAAATAGAGAGAATTAAGAGGGGGGGCGTCAATCCTCTCCTTTCATATAACCATGTAGCACCCTCTTTTTATAAATGAATTGAAGGTTTCTTTTTAGCCTCAATCCTAACTACTCTCCTGAAATATAGAGGTGATTTAACAACACTAACCATTTTTCCTATAAATCAGGAACGGTGGTTGAGTAAGTCTTATTTGACCAAGTCTCCACTTTGGCTGGACCTTGATTAGATGAGCTGCAACATTTCCTGGTTTTATAGGTCTCAACTTGATTGGGTCAATAAATTTTCTTAGGTTTCTTTAATGTTATGTACTTTGGGGTCAATCATTGTGTCCTCGCTACATGTTTTGGGCTCGATTGGTTAGGCCTTTAGTCCTCTACGTACTTATCCCAATTAATGCGGGGTTGGTCGTGGGGCCTATTGGGTTAGGAGAGCTTCTCGCGACGAGTTGAATGGGCCTTGATTATTAGAACAAGATGTGCCTAAGTCATTTTGTCAATGTTTGGCTAGTTTTGGTAGGGCGTAATGGGCTCTAGGTCCATGTACTTCATATAATTTCATTTGGGTTGGGCTTTTAGGGTATGACCTCAACATATTAGACTACATTTTGTTTAAAAATAAGAGTTAATTTAGCTAGTTTAGCTAGGTTAGGAGATAAACTTTAGAGAATCAGAGAACATACCTCTGTCGAGAACGATTTGTCTAGCTGGCTGCAACGGTGGTGCAGTAGGGACACGAAGAGGCTACAGTTGGGTTGTTGGACAGTTCCGAATGACAACTACAGGGACAAGCAAATGGCTGCGCGATAGGACATCTACTTGGCATGGTGGGGTTTTGTTGGAGGATGGTGCTCGGCTCAAATTTTCCACTTTGTTCGCCCTCGTTCATCGTCATCTACAATCAACCTCACCAAACACAAAGGGGCAGCCACTATAACAATGGTTGTTGGAAAAAACTCTCTCTCTCTCTCTCTCAACATAACCCCAACAGCCACACACTCTCTCTCACGCCCTCTCTCTCTCTCACACGCACACACACACACACACACACTAAGGAGACAACACGGCTGCAAAGATGAAGGTTGGGATATCAAGTTTCTTTCACACAAAGAAGAAGAGAAGATGGTGCGGCGTTGTTGTCCCTCTTTATTTCTTTTTACACTCACGCTCCCACGGGAATGAGAGGGGAAACACAAAATAAGAGGGAGTAGGGCACAAAAGAAAAATGGGCTGGGAAGATGGGCATTGGGTCAACAACGGGCCAATAAAAAACACAATACAATGAAAGGGAGAATTGATTATCGAACTTCTCATTCAAAGATCTTTAAGTTAATAACGACCATAAATGCTAGATTTTATTTGAAATGGGAAGAGAATTGAGGAAGTGCGGAATGCATCATGTATCTAATATTAATTATTGAACCGAACTAACTCGAATGTGAGCATACATTCCTACACCCAAATTAATGCAAGACAATATGTAGAAATTGGAGAAACTGGTTAGATACCCAATTTAAGAAATTCAAAAATAAGTGTATTTCATAGATTCACACTGAAGTTCTGAATCATGAGATTGGATATTAAAAATCTTAGACCTAATGAGTAGTAGCTACTGGCTTCACATATGAATGCTCAACAATCGAAGTATAAGTAAAAGAAGAAGCAGATAAATTCAAACAGATATTAGGACAAATAAACTTAAAATTGGCATACAGTATAACAACAGATTGAGGATCGAAACCACCATAAAAGATAAACCATTAATCTTAAAAATGATAACTTTCAAGTTTTCATAAAGACAATGAAGAAAATTTCATTCATTAGTGTACAATTGTATCGAGTTCACAAATTGACTCAAATTTTGTAATACTTCAAGATGGTGAAAACATTCTGAATTTATGTCAAAATTAAAGCAAGGATCACAACTAGATTAAGTACCCCTGTATGACCATGCAAAGTGCTCCTGGACTTTTCTTAGTACAACTCCTAACTCAGATGTCTATTTTACTACTCCATAATTCACCATTTTTAAGCTTCTGGCCAGCTTCTCTGCCTCATATATATTTCCCTCGATTACACCCCAATTGTGAAACAAATGTGCATCTCTTTTTGTCTTGATCAACTCACTCATCAATCTTACATATGCACCCTCTTCTCTTTTACCAGTAGACTGTTGAAGATCATTGTACATTTTCAAGTTTGTAAGAGGCAACTCTGTGTTATGGTCCACCTCGAGGACCGGTAGATACAAGTTCACCCAAGAAAATCTCTTTTTATAAAGCAATGTCCTTTGCACTCCCATTATTTAACCTTCTAATGTAAACTACGAAGCTTCTCAATAGTGTGGCTGAGGGGAATGACATACTTTGATTATCTTCTTCATCTTCAACTGCATCATCTTTACTTCCAATTACAATATTTTCAAGGGTGTGAAGCAAATCAACAGATGTAGGGTGTTGGTGAATACCCACACAACGAAAGTGCTTCAAATTTCTCTTTGAAATAGTAGGTAATATCAGCATCTCAAACAGGCTTATGTTACCTAGCCCATGTGTGGGAAGAGAACTCCAGTTTGCTCTATTGATTACATTTTGGAAGAAACTTTGATCAATCAATAATCTTAGAATTATGGTAGGCTGGTTGCCTAGAAAGAAGAAAGCTTCTATCAATTTATTGTTAATTGATTTGTCATTGCCAAATACTGTAACCTTAGATGTAAAACTTAAGAGTTCAGAGCATCCCAACAATTTGAGTGAAAATAGAATAAGTAGCATTCATCTTTAATAAGATTGAGAGAGAAATCTGATTCATATCTAGGCTCATTGTAGAAGAGCGTCTTAAGTTTGAGAGAAAAATCTGATTCATCTATACTCATTGTAGAGCGCTCGAGTTGGCTCAATAAGCCTGCTCAGAACCTTCTGGCGAATGACATAAGATAAGATGTCATACCTAGATTTTTAGAACTCTATGCTCCTCATCGGGAAAGGCATATAGAGGACCAAATCTAGAATGATGTTTATCTAGAAGTGCACCCCTAGACGGTGAATTCGATGATTCACCCACTTCTATGCCAACACATATTTTTCGAAAAGTGGGTGTCATTTTACTGCAAAAATCAATGTCGAATTTTCAGAAACTAATGAAGTTCTAATAGGGGGTGCCATCTTTAAATTAATAACGACCAAAAAATGCTAGATTCTATTTGGAATGGAAATAGAATTAAGGAAGTGGGCAGGCAACATGTATCTATTATTAATTGTTGAACTGAACCAACTTGAATGTAAGTACACACTCCTACATACAAATTAATGCAAGGCAATATGTAGAAACTGGTTAATTGATGCAAGACAATTTGTAGAAACTAGTTAGATACCCAATTTAACAAATCTAAAAAATAAGTGTATCTCATATATTCATACTAAAATTCTGAATCATGAGATTGAATATTAATAATCTTGGACCTAATGAGTACTATCATCTGGCTTCAAATATGAATGCTCAACAATCAAAGTATAGGTAAAAAAAAGATAAATTCAAATAGATATTATAACAAATAAACTTAAATTTGGCATGCAATATAACAACTGATTGAGGATCAAAATCACCTTAGAAGATAAACCATCAATATCAAAATTATAACCTTCAAGTTTTTACAAAGGCCATGAAACAGATTTCATTCATTGGTGTAGACAATTGTATCGAGTTCACAAATTGACTCAATTTTTGTAATAAACCAAGATGGTGAAAACATTCTGAATTAAAGTCAGGATCACAACTACCCCCCCTCCCCCCCCCCCCAATCTGTATGACCATGCAAAGTGCTCCTGGACTTTTCTCAATACAACTCTTAACTCATATGTCCATTTTACTACTCAAGAATTCACTCTTTTCAGGCTTCTGGTCAGCTTACATGTCACATATATATTTCCCTCTATTACACCCCAATTGTGCATCAGATGCGCATATTTTTTTGTCTTGATCAATTCACTCATCAATCTTACATATGTACCCACTTCTCTGCTACCAGTAGACCGTTTGAGATCAGTGTACTTTTTAAAGTTTGTAAGAAGCAATTTTGTGTTATGGTCCATCTCGAGGACCGGTATATACAAGTTTGCCCAAAACAATCTTTGATCATCACCTTCAACGGCATCATCTTCGCTGCCAATCACAATATTTTCAAGGGGGTGAAGCAAGTTAATAAATGGAGGGTGATGGGGGAATACCCACACAACAAATGTGCCTCGAATTTCTCTTCGAAAATGCAGTAATACCATCATCTCAAACAAGCTTTAGTTACCTAGCTCATGTGTGGGAAGAGAACTCTCATTTGCTATATTGGTTACACTTTGGAAGAAAGTTTGATCAGTCAATACCTTGAGAATTATGACAAGCACTTGGTTGCCTACAAAGAAGAAAGCTTTTATCCATTTATTGTTAATTGATTTAGGTGTAAAACCTAAGAGTTCGGAACATCCCAACAATTTGAGTGCAAATAGAATGAATAGGCATCCATCTTTAATAAGATTGAGAGAGGAATCTGATTCATATGTAGGCTCATTGTAGAAGAGCGCCTTAAAACTGAGAGAGAAATTTGATTCATCTATATACTCATTGTAGAGCGCTCGAGCTGGCTCGATAACGTGGTCAAGTGTGTTCCTATATCCGTGCTCAGAACATTCTGGCGAGTGACATAGGATACAATGTCATGCCTGGTTTTTCAGAACTATATGCTCCTTATTGGTACAAGCATATAGATGACCAAATCTAGGATGATGTTTATCTAGAACTGCACCCCTAGAAAGTGAATTCAATGATTCATACACTTCTATGCAACACTTAATTTTCGAATAGTTGGTGCCATTTTATTGCAAAAATCAATGTCGAGTATTCAGAAACTAATGAAGTTCTAATAGGGGGTGCCATTTTATTGCAAAAATGCAATAGAAGATGTCATCTAATAGGTATTAGTCATGTTTAGCAAAAAAAATGCATGTGGATATAGTTGGGAAAAGAACTCCATAAATGGGTTAGTAGACATCTTATTCCATCACCAGAAACTATAAACATTTATTCACAAGTTGTCCCAGCACCAAAAAACTAGAAGGACCTGTGACTTCACAAAAGTTCAAACTTTACCAGCATAACTACCTCATGTTCGTGTGAGTATATATAGTTAATTCATAATTCACACCAGGATTGAAAAGAAGAAGTTAAATACAATCTATGTTAAATAAGCATTCAATGGAATCGTCTCTTGGTGCCTGATCGATGCTAAATCTGCATACAAATTATAGCAAAGGGCAAATAAATTTATAAACAACCCAGGGGTTGGTCGATCCCACAAGGATAGTGCAACGAAGGGAAATCATATACTGAATATAGTTTTCAAAACTCTTGTTTGGGTAAATCAATTCAAAAGGTTTTGGGTTTTCAAAACAATTAATTTAAAGAGAGAAATTCGAATATTAAAAATCACAGATTCTAGGGAAATCTACCAATCTGATCAACATGCAAGAAACAAATATTCAAACCCAATAAAACAAAATTTTGGTGGAAAACCTTTTATTGTGGAATTAATTCCTTGGTCGGGCAATTAAAACCTAAATTACTAATTAGTGATTTATCTCCTCTCGGTCACAAAATACACCAATTAATCAATTTCATAAAGATCTAGATTTTTCTACAATTGAAATCTTCTTGGTCGGACAGATAATCAAAAGTATTAAATCCTAACTTCCTATTACTAACCTTCACCTCTCGGTCCTTCGATTAATAACTGAAACCTACCTCAATCTTCATCTCTCGATCCTTCGATGAGAATAGATTTAAAATAAAACATAGGATTTAAACCAATTAAAGGGTTTGAATTATTGAATCTAAACAAGCATCACAGATGGAGAAACCCTAGAACCTGTTTAGGGTTCTAGCCTAACATATTAAAGATAAACATTGCATGGAAAAATAAAGATGGCATTGAAAAGTAAAGGTTCAACAAATAAAAGTAAAGAGGAATTCTAAAGAAAACAGAAAATAAAGGTGTAAAAACTGTAAAGGGTAAGAGAAAAGCTAATAATTCTGAGCTATTGTAGAGTTTATATAGTAGTAGGGTTGAGGCCTTGGATGAATATCTTCAAAAGGTATGATTGATTGCTTCCAAATTGATGTATATCTTGTTCCCCTAGCAATTCTCGCCCAAAATATATGAAAATCTCGCCAAATCTCGCCAAAATAGTCTGTCTCGGCCGAGATGGCCCTTGCCACGGCCGAGATGGAAAATTCGGCCCGGCCAAGATGGCTTTGATTTCGGTCGAAACAGAGACGTTTCCGCCACTTCCGACCCTTCTGCGCAGTCTCACAGTTTTGACCATAACTTTCGCATTCGAACTCCGATTGATTCGATTCTAGTTGCGTTGGAAAGCTAACTCAAAGATATTTCAAATGACATGCTCCATTAGCTCAGATTCCATCGGTGGAAGAATTTGTGACTTTTCCTTTGAACATCTGCTGCTTTCGGTATGGGTTCTCCATTGGATTTGGCCTAAAACCTGCGAAATCTTACCATGCCAAGCATAACACCCTCTAATATACACTCATGCTCAGCTTATTCAAGAAAACGTACTAAAATGCATAAAAGAAAGGAAAAACAATGCGATAAGAGAGTAGAAAAACGAGCTTATCAGTGCCTTGTATCGAAAGTTTCCTTATATTATTGGGGTAAGGTGCATGTGGAAGGTCCTCAATTTTTGAGTGGAATCATCTTTGGGTGCCTTGTTTCGAAAGCTTCCTAATATTATTGAGGTAAGGTGATAGGGTCCTTTGGTTTACGGCGGTGCAAGATGAGTTGAGACGGATCAAGGTTTGAGGGGAGGCCATGGATTTTTTGGCCATATGTTTGAGGGGAGGATCGTTGGGATTGGTCAACCCATTGTCCCACATTGAGGAAACAAGGAAATGATTGCGTGTATATAAGAGTCCACCTAACTCCATTAGTATGAGGACTTTTGGGATGATGCCAAAAAACAAAACCGCGAGGGCTTGTGATGTCCAAAGCGGACAATATGGTATAAATGTTTAGTTGACGTTCACAACAATTGGTGCGGTGAACGTAAAACAATTACGTGGTCAAAGTGATTGCGGTAGGTTCAACAAATATTCGAGGTGGAGAATTCCACTAGTTTGGATGACTTCAATTTGTTGAGGGTGAAGATGCGAGCAGTGTTGTGCAGCAAGGCTTGGCAGGTACCTTGAAGGAGGAGGTTGTTCTCACCAATAAAATGACGAACAAAAGAAGAATGATGCACTGGAGAGAGCTCTTAGTGCTCATATATTAAGTTTGAGGGACACATTGTAGCGAAAGGTGTGGAAAGAACATCCAACTATTGGAGTTTTGGGCCCAACTTGAATTAGATACTGAATTCAGGTTGTACATCTCACACGATGAGCTATATGGTGTGGGGAGGCTGAGATGACTCGCAGCCTGCAAAGAACTAAGTTGGATGGAGCAGTGCTCTTGACTTTTGCTGGCGCATACCAGTTTTTTGATAGAATAGGGCTTTCGAGGATTGTTGGAGCAAAGAACCAAGTTCGATGGAGGAGGGCTCTCAAGGTTTGCAGGAGTAGACTAGATTCGGTGGAGCATGACTCTTGATGTTGGCTCGGGGTCAATCAGGTTTGATGGCTCAAAATCTTTTGCACTATCGAATAACAATTAGAAAGAGTCTATTATTCAAAGGGGTTGGTACAAACGTGAAACTCACAATCAAAGAGACTTGTATGAGTTTAAAGCCTCATAGTCAAAGGGATTGGTACAAGGCTTTATCAGTTTCAAGTTGCTTGCAGTCAAAGTGACTAGCACGAGTTGCTTGCAGTCATGGGGTACGTAGATTTAGACTACACATTTTGGATATGAGGAAAAGATTGACTGGATAAGTGTTGTTGCACGATGTCCAATGACCTCGATAAACTCTGCAGATATGATCATTAAGCTAGTACTAAGTTTGAGTACTACTGAGGCTGATCAAAACAGTTTGATAACTCAAAGTACTGAGGATGTGCTAAAGTTTAGGTGATATTGAGCATAAGGTGGAGAATTATTGGAGTGGACTCTGATAATTGTGGGAAGCCCTCAATTCGAGTGGGATCATCTTTGGGTGCCATGTGTTGAAAGCTTTCTGATAGGTTGTCAGGCGGCGGGTCTCGTGGGTTGACAGCGGTGCAAGATGAGTTGAGACGGATCAAGACTCGAGGGGAGGCTACGAATATGTGGGTCATTGGTTTGAGGGAGGATTGTAGGGATTGATAATATATTTAGGAATCTATCCTTATAAATACTCCTACTCCCCCACCATTATAAACTTGCCCAAACATAATGTAGGTGCTCGGAGAGACTAGTTAGTGTAGAGGGAGAGTAGAGTGTGTGTTCCCTGATAATTTTGTGTGTGTATATATATATATATATATATATATATATATCACCTGTGTTGGCTTGAAGAGTGGACGTAGAGCTTACGCTCGAACCTCTATAAATTTTTGTGTTCTTTAATTTTTGTTTGTTATTTGTGTTTGCAATCGTTATTGTTGGGTTTGGCAAACCCAATGTCCCACATTGATGAAACAAGGGAATGATTGCTTGTATATAAGAGTCCACCCAACTCTATTAGTATGAGACTTTTTGGGAAGGAGCCTAAAAATAAAACTGTGAGGGCTTGTGATGACCAAAGCGAACAATATCATACTAATGTCAAGTTGACATTCACAATAAATTGGTGCGATGAACGAGGAGGTGGTGGACTCTCGGGAGTGTGGGAAGCCCTCAATTCGATCGAGGCCACATATTTATGGGCTATTTGTAGCAAACTTAACTATCTCACATCAGTGATGGAAAGAAAGAATTCATAGTATGATGCATATCGATGAAGAATTTGATATGATGCTTATAAATGAAAAAGTTTATAAGATGCATATCAATGAATAATTTGATATGTTGCTTATCGATAGAATATCTCTTAGCTTCTGTGGATTGGTGGAATGAAAAGGCGGTGACTGCGATGAAGTACCCCCATCTTTGTTGCTATCCATTACGATAAAGAAATTGATATGATGCATATCGATGAATAAGTTGATATGATATTTATCGATGAAGAATTTGATATAATGCATATCGATGAAAAAGTTGATATGATGATTATTGATGAAGAAATTGATAAGATGCTTATCGATGAAGAAGTTGGTACAATGCATATAGATGAAGAATTTGATATGATGCATATCGATGAAGAAGTTTATGCATATCAATAATGAATGTGATATGATGCATATCGATGAAGAAGTTAATATGATGCATATCAATGAAGAATTGTATATAATGCTTATTGATGAAGAAGTAAATATGATGATTATCGATGAAGAAGTTGGTATGATACATATCGATGAAGAATTTAATATGATGCTTATTGATGAAGAAGTTGATATGATGTATATCGATGAAGCATTTGATATGATGTTTATTGATGAAGAAGTTGATATGATGCTAATCGATGAAGAAGTTGATATGATGCATATGGATGAAGAGTTTGAAATGATGTTTATCGATGAAGACGTTGAAATGATGCTTATCGATAAAGAATTTGATGTGATGTTTATCATTGAGAAAGTTGATATGATGCTTATTGTCATAGGGGTGTAAATGAGCAGAGCTACTCGTGAGCTACTCGGAGATCGGCTCGAAAAAAGCTCGATCGAAATTCGATCGTTTAATAAACGAACCGAGCTCGAGCTTCGAACCGAGCTCGATAAAATTAACGAATCGAATTCGAGCTTCTATATGTTCGGTTTGCCAGGCTCGCGGACATGTTCGAGTTCGAGCTCGAACCGAGCTCGATCTCGAACATGTTCGCGAGCAGACTCGTTAAAAAAGCTCGCGAGCAGGCTCGTTTAACAGGCTCGCGAGCAGGCTCGTTTAACAGACTCGCGATCAGGTTCGTGAACAGGCTCTTGAATAGGCTCGTTTAAGATATTGCAAGTATACTCGTTAATAGGCTCGTGAATAAGCTCGTTTTTAATTAAATTTTAATATTTATATATTTTCTATTTCTATACTTTTTATTATTATATAAATATATTTCGTATTTATTTGACAATACTATATCTCTATGTCAATAAATAACAATAATATGATTAAATAAATCATACCATATAAAAAACTTAATTAAGATAAATATTAAAGTAGGAATGAAAATTACTTATATGAGTGATAATTTTTTCAAATATAATTTCTTAGATATATGTGTTTTAAAATTTCACTTAATCAAATTAATTAATTTCATTTAAAAATTGAAACAATTCATTTAATGAGAAATTTATGTTATTTGTAAATCTAAGAGAAACTTAAACAAAAAATATATTATTATTGAAATAATAATGTTTGTATATACTTTTAAATTTTAATAAATTTAAAAAAATGAACACATAGTGGAAAGTTAAGATAAAAATATATAATTAAAACAAACTCATAAGTTATATTACTCAATACACAAATATTAATGTATAATAAGTTTATACAAACAATTAAATCATAATACTTTTGTTAAAATGTATATATAATGAAAAAGTAAGATATAATTATATAATTAAAACAAACACATAAGTTATATTACTCAAAATATAAATATTAATGCATAGTATATGAAATATATATATATATATATATATATATATATATATTAAAATCATTAAATCATAATACTTTTGCTAGAATGATAGATAATAGTAAAGTAAGATAAAAATATATAATTAAAAT
>JAPKLW010000507.1:184037-204307 GCA_026898455.1 Plectranthus barbatus
TCAATATTCAAATATATATGAATAATATATGCATATAACTTATTAAAATAAATCCTAACTCCTAAGTTATAATTACTCAAAATACAAATATTAATGCATAGTATATGATATATCTATAAAAACTAATAAATTATAATACTTTTTTTAAAACAAACTCTTAAATTTATAACTATTAATTATACTTTATATAAACTATTAAAAATCTTAATTTATAATTACAAATCAAAATTTAAAATCAAATAAATTAAGATGTCAAATATAAAATTTATATTAAAGAATATTTATTAAAATAAAATTAAAAAATCTAAACCCTTATCCCCAATTCCCCCCCTGCGCAGCGCACCCTTATTCCCAACTTCCCCCTCCCCTTGCGCAGCGCAGGCCCCTCCCCCAATTCCAAAATTTTTCATTCCCGTTGCCGCAACTCCATCACCAACAAACCCTATTCCAGGCAACGGCGACCGTGCCGCTTCTGACTGCGCCGCAACTCCAATCTTGTGACTGCGCCGTTTCCGACTGCTAGCCTCTCTCTCGCTGTGCTGCTCTCTCTTGTTGTTGTTGTGCTGCTGCCTTCCAATCTTCTGACCGCCCTCTCTCCCTCTCGTTGTTTTTATGATATAAGAACATTCCAGATATCTGAAGACAACTAAACTGATTATGAAGGTTAATTAGATATATTGATTTTTTTTTTTTTGCTTGTGTTTCCTTTTCTTATGGAAGGGTGTAATTCTGTATGTCTCTGATTTATTTGTGCTTGTCAATTTATGATTTGTGACTGTCTGAATGAGCCTTTTTTTTCCTTTGCATTACTTAACTTCAACTGTTGTTCTTGAAGTTTGAGGGTTGATTATTCCTTGAATTTGCTTGCTTAAATTGATGCATGTTCTTCTGTTCATAATAGTTGTTGAAAATATTTTACATTTGTGTGAAAATCATGTCTCTGGACCTCTGAGTTCTCAAGAGTTCAATCTTTCTACTCTGAAATTTAAAAAATCTGATATCATCTCCTCATACTCTAATTTTCTGAATATTTTCTCTTGTGGCTTTTCATGTGCAGAACATGTCCATTCCTAATACAATATCAGGTCAAGATTCTACAGCAAGTCCATCAATATTATTCATGGATCAACCAGAAGCTGATAATGAGGTTTAGGTTGAAGAAAATACAAAAGATAATGATAGTGAGGACCCTTCCTTTGCCCCAAAGAAGAGGAAACGCACGTCCAAAGTATGGGAGGATTTTAAAGAGGTAACTCTTCCAGATGGAACCCTTAGTGCTGAGTGCATTCATTGCAAAAAGAAACTTAAATTAAATAACACGGGTTCTACAACACATCTAGGAAGACATGCCAAAAGTTGTACTCGTAAACCAGTCAACTTAAAGGGTCAGAATTTGTTGAGTGTGACAAAGACTATTGCATGCACAGAATCTATTGCTTCAATACAGAACTTTGTGTTCAGTCAGGCTAAGATTAGAGAAATTCTTTCTCATATGGTTAGTGTGAATTAGTTGCCATTTAAGTTTGTGGAATATGAGTTGTTTAATTTGCTGATGAAGTCTACCAATCCCCTTTATCAAAGTATAAGTCGTGCTACATGTAGGAAGGATTGTATGGAGTCTTTTTATATTGAAAAGAAAAAATTGATTGAGGAGTTGAAGATTGTTAGTAAAGTGAGTGTCACTACTGATCTTTGGAAGTCGGATCAGAAGATCTCATATATGGTAGTGATATGTCACTTTATAGATTCAAATTGGAAGTTACAGAAGCGCACATTAAACTTCTTAGATGTTCCACCACCACACACTGGACATATGATATGTGATGTGCTGCAAAATTTTTTGACTGAATGGGGAATTGAGCAAAAGGTTTGGACAGTTACAGTTGATAATGCGAGTAACAATGACATGGGTGTTCGATTGCTGAAAGAGAACCTTTCATATGGTCGTAGTTTACCTCTTGGTGGCTAGTTTTTTCATGTTAGATGTTGTGCCCATATCTTGAATATTTTAGTGCAATTTGGGTTGTCTGCTATTGAGGTTTCTATTTCCAAGGTGCGTGAAAGCGTGATTCATATTATAGCATCTGAGGCACGGACCAATATGTTCAGTGAAATTGCAAAGCAAATGAAGTTATCATCTAAGAAACTTGTTTTAGATGTTTGCACAAGATGGAATGCAACCTACTTCATGTTGTCATCTGCTTTGGAATTTAAAGATGTATTTCCGAAGTACCAGCTTAGAGATGACTCATATGATTCATTGCCTAATGAAACCGAGTGAAAGAATGTTCAAGTAGTATGCTCTTTTCTTGAAGAATTTCACGATGTGACCAAATTTATTTCAGGTATCGAAAATTTATAATTTTATAAGTGTTAATTGTTTTTAATTTTTTTATTAATAACATATATACTTGTATTTGATTTAGGTTCTGAATATCCAACTAGCAATCTCTTTTTGCTGGAGCTTATTCACATTAAGAAGCTATTGATGATGGATAGAGAGGAGAGTGATGCATGCTTGGTGGATATGATTAGCAAAATGAGAGTGAAGTTTGATAAATACTGGGGAGATTGCAATTTGTTGATATGTATGACAACCGTTTTAGATCCGAGAAATAAGATGAAATTGGTTGAGTGGTGTGCTTCTAATATTTGCTCTGAAGCTGATGGTGTTGTGCTCGTATCAACAGTTCGTGAGTCGATGCGAAATCTCTACAATGAGTATGTTGAGATTGAAAGAGCTAGCAATGTTGGTCAAACAAGTGGTGCTGAGGTTGAAACTTCAAGTTCTAGTGGGGTTTCAACTACTTTTGGAAGAAGATCAAGAAAACACTTTGAAAGTTTCATTCAAGATGTTGATAGTGTTGTCCATATGCGTTCTGAGCTAGATTTATACCTTGAAGAAGGAGTTCTTAGACATAATGAAAGCACATAATTTGATGTGATCTCATGGTGGAGAGTAAATGCATTGAGGTTCAGAATCTTATCGAAGATGGCTTGTGATATAATATCAATCCCAATAACTACTGTGGCTTCAGAGTCCGCATTTAGTGCTGGTGGAAGAGTCATCGATCCACATCGTGCTTCTTTAGGAGTGGATACAGTGCAAATGTTACTTTATGCTGGAGATTGGCTTCGAGCACGTTATGGGATTAAAGGGAAGGCCAAAGTAAGTATTTTATTATAATCTTTTATATTTCTAATTATTTTTTCTATTTGTTTTTTATTTTTTCATTAATTTGCCTAAGCTATTGTTTGTGTCCTTTTATTTTGAAGGAGAAAATTGATATCAAAGAGGTTACCTTTGATTGAATGCTTTCGAGATTCAAGATGTATGGTAGAAATTTTTCTCTAACTTTTACTTATAAGTGTTTTTAATTATGATTATTTCTCATAACATAGTTATTTTGTTTGAATTTTGCAGGATAAATTTTGCAAGAACTCATGGATGAAAATAGTAGATGGTTTAAATCTTATTTTTATTCTAGTAATATAACTTTTATTTTACTTATAATTATTTTTCATAATATAATTATGTTTTTTGATTTTGCAGGATGACTTTTGCAAGAAGTTAATCAAGACTTTTGATGGTTGATATTTGGTGGAGTTTGTTTATTTTATTTTGTTGGAGCTATTTGGACTCATGAAATATTTCATTGGTTTGGTGGAATTTGTTTAAAGTTAATTTGTGAACTTATGAAGGGTTTAATTTGTTTAGTGGAGTGAGTTAGTTTTTTGTTTAGAATTAATTTGTCTCTATTTTATCATTATGCACAGGTTGTGTTTTATGATGTTTACATTTTATCACTATAATTTGTATATTTAAATAAAAAATTAAACTTTGTTAAATGAACGAGCTCGAGTCGAGCTCGAACTCGAGCTTGAATCGAGCTCGAGCTCGAGCTCGATTACAACATTGTCGAACCGAGTTCGAGCCGAGCTCGAGCTTTAACAAACGAGCTTGCGCTCGAACTCGAGCTCATGAGTTTTAGTTCGATTACAGCCTTGTCGAATCGAACTCCAGCCGAGCTCGAGCTCCAAAATTAAAAAAAATATCGAACTCGAGCCGAGCTCGAGCAGAGTTAGAATAGCACGAATCGAGCTCGAGCAACCCACTACTCGGCTCGGCTCGGTTCGTTTACACCCCTACTTATTGATGAAGAAGTTGGTATGACGTATATCGATAAAGAATTTGATATGATGTATATCAATGAAGAAGTTGATATGATCCACATCGATGAAGAATTTGATATGATGTTTATCGATGAAAAAGTTGATATGATCTATATCGATGAAAAATTTGATATGATGCTAATTAATGAAAAAGTTGATATGATCCATATCGATGAAGAATTTGATACGACACTTATCTTTGAAGAATTTGATATGATGTTATCGATGAAGAAGTTGGTATGTTGTATATCAATAAAGAATTTGATATTATTCATTTCAATGAAGAAGTTGATATGATGCATATCGATGAAGAAGTTTATATGATGCTTATTGATGAAGAAGTTTTTATGATGTTTATCAATGAAGAAGTTGACATGATGCATATTGATAAAGAATTTGATATAATGCTTATCGATGAAGAAATTTATATGATGCATGTCGATGAAGAAACTAAAAAGAGAAAGAAAAGCCTAAATACAATGCAAGCCTACCAAGTCTTCAAAAACTCCATTAGCATTCATATCCCAGCTAAAACTCTAGTTTCAATCAATCCAATTCGACATTTAAAAAAAACATTTCATTTCATTCCCCAAATCAAAATATAGCCCCCAAAATTAACATCTTATGAACATGACTGTAATACTATACTTCTGTGTGTCGCAAAAATAGAGCAACAAAACAAAGGAAAGATAGATTTAAAATGAGGCTAAGACAAAGATGAAGAAAAGACTCAACAACGGGAACAAACTCAGGAGACTATAGCTTCAAGCCAAAACATAGCAACAAACTCACGAAACTCTGCAGCAACAAAAAGGAAAGAATTTTGTAAAGAAGAACATAGTAAATGAAACAAACAAAAATGCTAGCAATGTTAAAATGTCACAATTTTTTTTAGAACACATTTTATAACAAATGACCACTTAGTCAGTGACTGGAGCCCCATCATGTAACAAAAAATAATACTCCCTCCGTTTCGATTATATAGTTCGGGTTACTATTTTAGGGTGTTTCAATTATATAGTCCAGTTTCTATATTTGGTATTGTTTTTATATGGTCATTTACCATTACATCCCTGAATAATCTTTGAAAATGAGAATATTGAATGTAATATTATGAAAATGAGAGGTTAATTAATGCTTTAAATAAGGGTAATGTTGGAAGTTTGTATAAATATTAAATAAATTTTGGCAAACGTGCAAGATCAAAGTGGACTATATAATTGAAACGGAGGAAGTATACATATATATATATATATATATATATATATTTGAGGTTTTGATACCTTCTTTCTTTAGTGGTATGTTAGGTTTGAGAATGGGCACAACCTTCCTCTTTCAAAGAAACTGTCCTTGCACTGGTACAAAGAAACTGTCCTTGCACTGGTACGCTTCTCTCTCCTCTCCGAATTGGTAGTGGAAGAAGAGATACATCTTTTTGCTGGGTTTTTTGCAACGTTTGTTTTGCATATAATATGAATTTTTTTGCTATAACTATTGAAGCTACATTGAATTTCAATAATAACAATAATAATAAATGGGTTGCTCTATTAATTAGTAGATGAGCCTTCTTGAGTTTTTAAGAATTAAATTGGTGGTCTAAAAAAATTAGTCTCTTTGAATTAAATCGGATCAAATGTTATATTAATTTAGATCAATCACCTCTTTTCTCTCAATTCATGCGCATTTTCACTTTTCCATGTACGTTTCTTTTTAATTTAGTTTCTTTACCTCCCCATGTGAATGAGAGAATACCTAATCTAAGTTCAATCAATTACTCATTCTGTTCCAATTATTTGGTCTGATTACTATTTTAGGGTGTTTCAATTATATTGTCCACTTTTTATAATTATATATGATATTATTTTTCTCTGGTAATTTATAACTATACACTTGAATAACTTTGGAAAACGAGAATATTAAATGTAATATTATGAAAAATGAGAGGTTAATTAAAACATTAAATAAGGGTAATGTTGGAAGTTTGTTTAAATATTAAATAATTTTTGACAAATGAGCAATATCAATCTGGATTATATATTCAGAACAAAGGGAGTATTTTTTTTTTCATTTAGCCAACACCCCACACCTTTTTCTCTTGTCTAAACTCTCTCTTCAAGCAGCCATGAAAGCAAAACTGACCACAAGCTTTATTTAAGCACTCACAGCCTCACAGTCGGCCTTTATTAGTTCATCTAACCTCGTCTAATAATTACACCATCAAATTAAAGTTTTATTTTATTATCTTCATGAAATTTATTTACAAAAATGCAAAAATATATTTCTCACAAAATAATGGACTAAATATTCTTATATGAAATATATATTAGTTCATATTTTTATATATTTACATATATTATATTATTTAAACAATTTATTTTTTGGTGTACATGTTTGAGGATCAAGATCTAAAATCATGCATAATTCAACTATATATTCTAAGTTCAACCTAACAAAAAAAATATTTGAAAAAAAAAAATAAGATTCATCCTAATAAAATTATGATCAGATTTTTAATATATTTTGTTTAAAATTTTAACTACAGTTAATAAAATAATTCTTTAAAAAATAATATTTTTGCTTTTGAGAAAAAAAGGTGACGCAAATAATTTCCTTTTAATTTCTTATTATTATATATATTGTATACCTATAGATTTTTTTCTAGATAAATGATAATATTTTAATATTAGATAAAATTTTATAAATGGTAATATTTTATGAAATAGATAATAGTAAATAATTTAAAATTTATGATATAACTAATAATTCTCAGTTATTAATCTTGTCATATAATTAAGTGGTTTGCTGATATATACATAGAAATAAAATATAGTTAAATTAGATAAAAATATTAAAATAATGATGCAATGTGATAGTTTTGAAGGAAAATGATATTATTATAATTTCTAACTTCTTGATTATTTCACAATAATTGTGAGAATGAATCACATACAAATAAAGTATTGATAAGTGATATGTAAGAACAATCAACTTTTGATAATCCGAGATTTGTTCATTTATGGAAATATATTTTAATTAAAATGAACTCAGGGTGATGTAGTGAAAGCAAAATGATAATGCATGCCAAAACATATAATGGTACAACATTGTAAACATGATCAACCCCAACTTATTTCCAATTTGAATTTTTAGATTTTTTCCTTCAATAACCCTCAACTTCCAATGAAAAAAAAGTCTCTAAATTAGTATTAAGAAAATCAAAGAAATTAGCCAGATATATAATTACACAATCTCCGTATCCTTAAGTAAACATACATAATAATACACTCGCATCCCCCACTCGGGATTTGAATCCTCTACCGTGTGTGACATATCCATATCCCACCACTCGCCCCAACTTGTTTGGACCTTATCATCTCGAGTGGCCTTGCATTCTTCGAAACCCAGTTCTGCATAACATCAACATTAATTTATACATATAAATGATTACAACTTCATTCTTGTAAATGCAACATTTTAAAAGACAAGTAGTAATTGAATAAAAAAAATACATATATAGAAGGTTATGTAGAGAAGTAAGTACCTCATTACTATCAACATTAAACATTCATAAAATGTAATGGAGCTCTCCTGATTGCCATATTTCATCTTCTTCACCGCGAGCTGAAATTCATCCGACAGTCTGCACGTTGAAGAGCTTACTTTGGTGGCATTTGAAGAATCAATCCGACAGTCTCCTCTAAAAATGCAGAGATCGCATATTAGGTCATGAAGGCGACCAGATATTAACCTTCTAGAGTTCATCAAATCTTTTTTTTTTCTCCAAAATCACCAAGTTTCTATTAACAAGTTCACTGAAACATTCTTCACCTTACTCCATTATATTTGATATAAACCCTTCAGCCATCCATAGTAAGTGCAACTTTTCCAGCAATATAGGTTGATGAGGTGGAAAAAAGGTCCATAAGAAGAAAACATGGCTTCAACCAGGATTCTAAGTATAAGTAGCTTAAGTTCTTAACATGGTCAGCATTCTCATTCATTGAATGCAAATATTTTGGTTTTTGCTCCCAATTTTGTTATGAGCAAAGACAATTAAAACTAATGGGAGGCCTCGGCATGACCTGACTATCTTCTCCTGAATCTTCTATATCCCACCAAAGAAAAACAATACAAGTGATCATCAATTATCATAATTCATACATTACCGAACGCATTATAAAAGTAGAAATGCACCTAGATTATCTAGCAGTTGCAGTCTAGATTTCATTAGGAAAAGTTGCCAACTTTGTTCCGGGGTCAACATCTTCATCTCTATATGGGATGCAGAACTGAATCTACAATGAGAAAACTCCTTGTATCGGCTTGTGTTGAGAATCGTGCTTCCATTTTCATTATCCAGAAAAAAATACAGTAGGTTGTCTCTCACTTTTGTGGACCAGACATCATCAAGAATTACAAGGTATCTCTTTCCTTGAAGATAATTAAAAAACATCTTAAGTTGTTTCAGGATGTCTATGGTTGCAAGCTTGCAATGATTAGCGTCCAAACAGAGATTAATTAATATATTTGTAATAATATCCAGATCATTGTAATCATGTGTCACCGTTGGCCAGAGAATGCAATCAAAATGTTTTTGCACCGGCGTGAGATTACAAACCCACCTAGCGAGAGTGGTCTTCCCAATCCCAGCCATACCACTTATTACAGTCACAAACAACCCGCTTCCTCCTCCTCCTCCCAGCAGAGCCTCCCTCATGTTTTCTGTATACCCTTGTAACCCAATGATGGCAAATCCATCAATATGGTGGCGATTTGTATTACAAACCCACCTACTGAGAGTGGTCTTCCCAATACTATTAAATTTCAAAGTAATAACATCCTCCCGTCGAGCCTCTGCATGACTGGCGCGTGGGGTGCGTCAGTCGAAACAGAGGCATCCCACGTGGGATTATCCTCCTTTTCCCCCCCAAACTTGTCCTGAACTATCTCTGGACCTTTGTAACTTGTCCCGGACATGGAATTGATATCGAGGAGTAGGCACACATCTTCTATCGAGGGAAGAATGAAAGAACCCAAGAAAGAATGATGATGAGTTTATTGATGTATTTGAGGAGATAAGATGATGATGTTAGAGAATGGTTACAATTTATTTGAGTTGACCAATTTGATGAATTTTAGTCACTTGACCATATTTCCCTACCTTGTCAGAAAAAGCCTATGTTACAACCAAATGAAAGTCCTTCTTGATTCTAGACTTGTGTACACATTCTAGCAGTGGAGATATTAGAATATGTGCAAGTCTATGGTAGAAATTTCTTCATACATGATTATTGAGTGCTTTCATCTAATCCTAAACACTTGAGAGTTGAGCGATACACTTTCTGTAAGTTCTTCCACAAGTTAATGGATTATCTATCTTCTTCAAATTGCTTGTGTGTAGTGGATTTTTTATTCTTGATTGTGATAAATCTTGTGAGACATTGCACTTTAACTGCATGATCTCTTGGTTTCTTTCTTGCCTATTGATTGAGGACAATCAAACATTCAAGTTTGGGGGATTTGATAAGCTCGTAATTTGACTATGAGCTTATCAAGTTTTCTAGTGTTTCATCTAGTTCTGTCAAGTTTAATGGCTCATTTTATGCATGAGTTGATATTACAAGGTATTATGCTTGGTATGGTATGTTTTTGTAAGATTTTGGGCTAAAAAGAGGATTAAAAGATGAAAAGTCGAAGTGGGAATGGGTTATGATTAGACACATAATTCAAGTCGTTCGAGACATTGAGAATGTTGTCTATTCATAACCCATGCTTTGTCTGCTCTGCTCTAAAAAAGGTTGTACTTGCTTTGTACTTCCTACCTGCTTTTGTCAGACTAAGTTTCAGTCCGTGGAATCCAAGTATGGGACATCCTCGTACTGACTTTTACTTAGCATTTACTCGCCATTAAGTCTGACTTTGAATCGCCTTGTGTTCCTCATGCTTATTGAAATAAATACCTCCATACTGACATTCCAAGACTCAGTATGGACACCTCTCATATTGATTTCTCATAAGTCAATATGGTATAATCTATATTGAGTACCCAAACTCAGTATGGACCTTGGTGATACATAGTCAAACTAAGTTTCACGCACGAACACTTCTTCAAATCTCGAGCATCTTCTTTGCTCGGTCTTCAGCACCTAAGATTTATTACAACACAAATAATCCTATACATGTATTACATTATAGAACTCTAGAAACTTAGTGCTAAAGTAAGTTTTGACATATTAAAATATCAAATTAAGGAGGGAACTAAAACTTAGTTCCTAACACCAGCTCAATCAGGAAGATCGCGCGATTATGTACTGTCGGCTCAAATGGACATATTGGAGATTAGAGGAACTTTGGGCAAACGAATGGATGGGAGTAAAGTCAGAAGAACCTCAAGTAGCTAAAGAGGCGATTCAGGAGCGATTGCTATAGATTCGTTCATTCAGAAGGAGCACCATAATTCATGGAGTTCCTCCACTTGAATCCATTGAGGGACCATTTCTATCTCTTGATCGCACCCCTCTAGGACCAACTAGATCATACTTGTGTCCCAGACTACAACCTTTAAACAAGCTTAATCACTGGGGACAAAACTCAGAAGTCAATCAAATTCTCAGGAATTGCGAGCACGAGCTCTTTAGACTTGGAAAACTCCATACTTGGGATTCATTGCCCCTAGTGAAGCACTCTACCATTGAGCCTACTGAAGTATCATTAGTGGAGGCCAAATTGCTAGAATCATTGGCTAATGTTGCTCTTACCACAACATCTTTGTCTACAACTTAAGCGGAAGCTTTACCTGATACAAGAGCATCCACATCAGGAGACCAAGCTGGAACCCTCCCTGGAGTCAAAGTCGATCCATCTACTTCTGCCATGGTCACTAATGCAGAAATCCCCATTGGCATTATTCCTGATGATCCTGATAGGTCACATGTTTCTCTTGACAAGGTCATTCAAGAGTCAGATTAGAAGATTCTCAAAATTATGGAAGAAAGGATGGACTCGATGACCTCTACCATGGCTACTCTTGTTGGTATAGTCAAAGAGGGGGAAGAGTCCAGAAAGATAGCTGACGATGAGCGTCAAAAGAAGTTTGATGCTAACACGAACAAAATTGTTGAACTTATTACCTCTCTCTACAAGGGTTAAGGTGCAAAAAGTCCTTCCAGTGCTGAAAAGAAGTAAAATTGTCCTAAAACTCTTCTTCATTCAATGTTAAAACCATGTTGATTGATGTTTTGTACTCTCTTCTCATTACTCTATATGAATATTCAACAAGTTTCTTTTTACTCTCTTCACTTAAGATTTTTAAGTGCTCTGAACTTACTTAGAATATTAATCGAGCAATATCTCTCCAAAATTATGAGAAGATCTTAAGTAGGAAGCTAAAATTTGAGGGGGAATCTTTATGAGTTTATAGACTGATAGTTTTTACTTGTAAAAACTCTAAAAGATTTTCGCTCCTCACCAGCTTAGGTTAGAGATGGCTTTGACCACACAAAAAGGGGGAGTTAGGAAATTTGATAGAAATATCCTTCCTTTATGTGTGTTTTGATGGGTCAAAGTATGTAAAAACCATCCTAGATAGTTTCAGCATAGTTGTAAATTGTAAAGTCCTGTATAGGCGCTTTTATCAAGTTGTAAGTTGGAACTAATCTGAAGAGTAAACTGTATATCCAAGTCTAGTACACGCAAAAGACTCAACAAACTAAGGTTCACAATGAACTCCACAAGTCTGGAAAACTATGAGTCTACATGAAGTTTGGATCTCGCCAAGTACGAATCCAGCAAGTATGGTCTTATTGATCAAACCATACTTACCAAGCATAGGGACCAAGCATACATCAAAGGATGACGTCATCAGCATGAACTTGCAAGTATGACAATACTAGCATGGGTTTCTTAGTCCAGGTCCCAGCGCACGCAGACAAGAAGAATTGTTTGGGAAATGTAGTGAAGTAGTACAAATTTTAAGGATTTAAGAAGCCTCAAAGTCTGAGAGCACGAAACACCAAGTCTCGTTGCCTAGGACAACCAGTCCGGATTCCTCAAACTGGCAAATACTGTCGTTCTGACAAAAAGACAAACCATCGTTGTCAAAGTCAGAAAAAGGTGGAGCAGGTGCAGAACTTCAGAAAAAGCACCACCTACCCGCCTAGTACAGCAGCCAATAGAGACATTCGATTGGACATCTTCTATTTTATCTCTAATGGGAATTTATATCAATCCTTCAACTTCACGGTTATAAATACCGGAGAAATCAATAGAAGAAAGTTACGATTTGCGAACCAAAATACCGACGCGGATATCATATACATCCAAGCGCTTAAGCTTATTATTCACGCTCGAGGTTGTTTCAAGCTTTTTTCGTGTGTCACTTATGTGAACACGAGACTTGGAATCTTAGAGTTCTAGAGTTACCTTTCGGTAGTAAGAAAGACTATAACAGTCAAGTACATCTTGTACTCTAGCTCTTACGGGCAACCTGCCGTCAAGGAGACAGTTCTAGGGAGAACTATAAAACACACTATTTCGGCTACGGGGAGGCTGAGTCGTGCGTCCATACTCTGAGGAGCTACAAAGAGAATAACCAAGCAAGGACCATGCGAGTGCGCTTTTGGATCGGTGGACGGGGCATTCACCGACAAACTATAGATGGGGCATTCACCGACAAACTATAGATCGTAGGAGCACCTGTAAAAGTTTTCAGCTTAGTGGATTACCTAACCGAGTGTCCGAAGAGTCGGCGTAGGAAAGTTTAGTCTGGAACACTATAAATTTGTTTGCCATTTACTACTTTTTGCAATTTTGTCAGCTTACTTCTTTTTAAACTCAACACTTAAGTGTTGTAGCATATACTGAACACTGACACATAAGCATACCTGACTCTAAGTACTTGTACAAGATTTGACAAACCAAACTGACAAACCACAATTAGCTTGGATAAGTGCAAGCTTACCGGTAGAGATCGCAATGAGTTGCTTTAACTTTTTAATACTCCCTCCGTCCCACTTTAATTGTCCCACTTTCATTTTTCGTCTGTCCCACTTCAATTGTCTCATTACTTAAAAATGCAACTTTTTCACACTCAATAATAAAATATTAATTCCACTCAACTTACTTTATACTCACACTCCTTAGTTATTGTGCCCGGTCAATTTAACCGGGACGGAGGAAGTAGTATTTTATAATTAGTTAGAAAAATTATAAAACCATATAAAACAATTATAAGAAATTTGTAACATGAATTTTGAAATTTAAAATAACTGCAATAAATTTTAATGATTATAAATAACCGTAAAAGAAAATAATTATAAAGATTTATAAATAGTTACCAAAAGTTAAAATAATTTTAGGAGATGAGAGTTACAAAATACTGCATGTGTGGAAGCAAGTAGGATAAATTAGGTGGGTCCTATTCAACTCTTAGCTGACTATGAAGAAGTCGGTTGGTAGTTGTGAAAACGTAATTAACTGGGCTGGTTTAAGGTAGATTTTAGTTATACCCTAACAACTAACGAATCAGCTACTCAATTTAACAATTTTAAATTGAGGAATGGAAAACAAATAATTAAGTTGTAAATGACAAAATAATATTTATAGTGGAATTCAGAAATTGGAAGTCTCAACTGTTGGTTCAGATTTATATGCACAGTATCTCAATACCAATGGTTATTTATTAAGTATTTAATTTAAGTAATATTTTTTTTAATTTCAATAAATAAATTTGAATTGAATTAAAACAATAAAATAGTTCATTACACTTCCAACTCTGGTAGCAATGAGTATCGCAATGGTTAGTTAAGAAAACAGAGGAAATTATAAATAATTTCATAAAATAAAAACTAAAACTTAATTTATAATGAATTAAAAAATCATTATGATAAATTTATAAAATAATTATCGAAAATTAAAATTATTAATTCACTAATCATTAATAATAATATAAGAAGTACATTTAAAAATGCAACCACTTTCAAGATCGTAATCAATAAAATGTATTCCAATTCCTACCACAGTAGCAATTAATAAAATGTATTGAATTCAACCACTGCCACAGTAATAATCAATAAAATATATTAAATACAATCACAATCATAGTTATAAATTTGCAATCAATAAAATGTACTAATAAATAATAATATTGTAAAAAATGGAAAATGCCATATTAATCCTATCAATATTTTAATATGAGTGAATTAGACCCTTTATAACTATTTAAATTAATCAAATATGTTGAATAATGTATAATCAATAGTTACTCAAATATCTTAATTAACCATTTCAATATTAATTTATTTAAAATAAAAAGAATATTTCAATTTAAAAGCGATTTTATTCTTTCCAAAATAAAAGCAAAGTACAAACTAATATTTAAGTAATAGTGCAACAAACATTCTCATATTTCAAAGTAATTCCAAAATAAAGTTTCAAAATTGGGAATTAAGATCAGGACTCAAGATTATATTTTGATTTTAATTTTAGATATTTTAAATTCATTTATCACATATAAAAATAAAAAATCTTAATTTTAATAATAACATTATAAAACTATCTAATATATATCTCACAAAACTATCGACGAAGTTTGCAAATGTACAAGAATCCCAGAAAACCCACTGCATTAAGGCCTGCAAGAAACCAGTAAAAGTAATCCAAGTGCGCTCGATTCGTGTTGTCGCAAAACCACCCATTCTCACCTCTTCTGCTGCTCACCCCCTCTACAACGCATATCAGCAAACTGCTCAATATCTGCCCCATCCCCAACACGCTCAGAAACATCGACAGACCCACCGACTTCAACTCGCACGGCACTCTATCATAGAACAGCTCCTGCAATCCTATCATCGTCAACACCTCCGCAAATCCATACATTACGTACTGAGGGATCAGCCACCAGAAGCTCATGGGAACCCTACCGCCCGGCACGTCCGCCAGGCCGTACTGCGATGCTGTTTTGAGCCTCTTCTGCTCCACTAGAGCTGCGACCACCAACGAAAGAGTGCATAGGACCATGCCTGTCCCGATTCTCTCGAGCTCGGTTAACCCGGAGGGGCTTCCGGTGATGGTTCTTGCCGATGGTACTAATACGCGGTCGTAGATGGGGATGAGAAGGATGATTGTGATACCGGTTGCGTATTGAAGTGAGGCAGCTGGTAGGTCGAGGCTCGGGCCGATGGACCGGTCCATTGTCATCCCTTGTTTGGTGAAGAGTGTTGTTGGTTGGGCTATGGCGATGGCAAATGGCAAGCATGTCGCCCACAGTGGAATTAGGTTTTGTATAGCTCTTCCGACTTGGAGTTCCCCTTCGCCTTCGTTGCTAACTTGCTCGTGTTTCGTGGAGGCGTCGGGTGATGCTAGCAAAGCTTCGTTAAGAGACCTGTTGATCAGCTTGAGAATTACTAGTGAGACTCATTGTATAATATAGTTATTATTATACATAATAATAACTAACAATCTAATACTCCTACATCCTATGTGGGACTAAAATGTTGAACCATTTGATCACACTTTCTTTAGAATTTGGCCCCAACTGTCCCACGAGTTATACGCCCGTTCACCACTTAGTTCTCAACCCGAAGCCCTTTCGCACCTCTTGGGTTAGACAAGCTATACCTTTAATGACATAAATAGTTAATCCTACAAGCTAAGTTAAGCATCACTTGAATTTGATTATAAATGTATGTGTGGCGTGCAAGAGATAGTAATGACAAGTGTATTAAGGCCAGAATGAAGATTCTTACTTAAATTCCGGAGAATGTGGATGAGGTGTTGTTCCCTGTTCTTCTTCATCAGAATCGACAATTTTGTTGCTACTTCTGATGTTGTATCGGTATGACTTCCTTCCAATGGTGAAGATGATCAGTGCAACTACTTGAGAAATGCAGGGTATTCCAAATCCAATGGCCCAACTAATGTTATCTTGAATGTAGTTCAAGGCCATCAAAGCTACAATGGGACCTGCACACAAACCAAAATACCACCAATTGAAGAAGGAGCTTCGACTTCTTAGCTCGTGGGGATCGTGCTCATCAAACTGATCTGCTCCAAAGGCCGTGATGCAAGGTTTATACGCCCCTTGTCCGAGGGCAATCAGATATAGCGACACGAAGAAGAAGACGACGTGAAGCTCATCAGGGGAACCTTGGCGGTCTATAAAAGCAGATGCTGTCAACAATCCAAGTGCCTGATTCGGCATCATAACTTGATCAAATACTCTGTCATTCAATTGCACAACTACAAGAATTCAATGATACAACGTAACTACTTCATTTCCCATTTTTGTTGGGGCAGATTAAACTAAATTTATCCACACAGACACAATATATATATATAAATCTGTTCTCTCATTTAATTAATTAAAGAACTAAACCATCACAAGAAAGCACGTTAAGTTCCCACATTGGTCTCTAACTCAATATGCAAGTGATTAAGTCATCTTTTTACGTCCAATAAGTTATATGCTCAGCTCGACTCATATTGATATAGGGCACATCTATAGTGAAATTTACATTAATGCATTATGTTTTTAAAAAAGATATCCAACAATAACCGGTTAAAATTGTCAAGCCGATTTTTTAAGAATAAATGGACCGTAACATAGTATGAGACCAGTAGATTGGTTCACACTTGACAGAAGATTTTAATGAGAGTGATTGGATCCTAACATATTTGATACAAATCCAAGTTCGATATAAGCACTGTAAGTACAATTGATGACCAAACAAAAGCTTAACTAATAGCATACGTATCTAATCTAATTTAGGTTAATATAATACACCCACATTTAAGTTTAACCAGGTCATACATTATAATATATATTGCGATTTGATTTTGGTAATCTTCCCACAATTAAGGAATTCATAATGAATTAAAAATGAAATGAAATGAACTGACCAATATATAAATGAGGGAAGAAACGACGACGGTGGGATAGCGGCCGAGATACGACTCCGCCACGAAAGCGCCGAAAAGTGGGAGCAGCAAACCGGCGCCGGACCATAAATTGACGCTGGCGGCCGCCGCCGCGGTGGACTGGCCCAGCGGGCCCGTGAGATACGAAATCAGATTGGAACCTACTCCGTAATATGCAAATCTCTCCGCCGCCCCAGCTCCTGCATGCACAAATAATAAATGAACAATGTATGCATATATATATATATTATAATGTGTATGTATTGTATTTGTATAGACTAGTGGTACCGATGATGTAACGGGCAGATGGCCAGAAGCCCGATTGAGATCTGATGGCGGGGCGGCCCGAGTAATCGGACATTCCGGTGACGACGTCGCTTTGAGGGAGGAAAATGGACATTTTGCAGTGAGGAATATTGGAGTGGTGAAGTGAAGAAGCTCCATATTAAAATTCAAGGAGTTGCATGCATGGATACGTGGAGAGCATGCACACTTGCCCTTCAACACCTGGTCTTCCCTTTCATCATATTATAATCCCATTCTTACCTACTCACCTAATTATGCATGCATGCCACCAATTCTAATTAATATTATTATTTTTCCACACGACCAAATTCTTTTTTTTTTTAATTATGAAACCACAAATTTTGTTTATAAAACGCTAATCATAGTCTAGTAAGGGCCAATGTGCATTTAGAGTTGATATTGAGCTAGAAATATAATCTTTATAAAAACGCAGCCATGTTTTTACTAAATACCGTCCCTTTAAAAATATAAATTATAATTATAATACAATATATAATTTTACCCTATAGTTTCAATTTAATATTTGAATTAAAATAATGAAATCCATACTTAAATATGTAGCCTCACGAGAAATAAAATTAAATTCCCCAGAAAGAAATAGATTTTGAACTATGCTCTTCGAAAATTAAAACCCTAATCTACATAAAACAAAACTCAACATGGTGTTCCAATTAATGCAGCCAATCCACAAAAGTGTGGAATCCATAAAAGCAAGCGAGGATTCTTTGTTTTGGTTGTGAGCGGCATCAATTTAGCATGCCAATTTTTAGGGAAGCAATATGTGCAGGGGAGGGAGTAAGTTTTGTTGTATTCTTGAGAGTGGATGAGGAAAAAATGAATTGAAACATGATCAATTTAACATTCTTTAGATTAGTCATAACTCGTAAAATTAACGTGATGATGATGAAAATATCAGTTGAATTTTTAATTTTTTTTTATAAATTGGATTGGCTGTGTTTATAGGAACATCCGTTAGGGTTTTAACTTTTCATAAGCTGGGATTTTAATTTTCACAATTTTGTGGTTTTGATTTTTATTTAACTTAAATAAAAATGAGCTATATGTTTAAGTTTTATTTTTATTATTTTAATTAAAATTTTAAATTGGGGGTTATAGAGAAAATTGTATTATTGTACGTATTATAATTTAAAATTTATTCTTTAAAGGAGCTATGTTTAATTATAAAATTATGACTGCCTTTAGAATTATCCATATAAATAAATATGAGTCTTTTGAGTGATAACATCGAGTGACTCTCACCAGTCACCACTATTACCAGAACTATGCATTTCTCTTGTTCGTATACATACCCTTTACTTGTAGTTGTATTTTGTTAGCAATGACATCGAAATGGCATTTGATGCTAAAATAGGAAAAAAAAATGTCCAACATTAGAGTTAAAATGTCATAAAACATGAATAGTTTACTTTCATTTTTTAAGTTGTACTATTCACGTCAATTGCATTTTTTTCTTTTTTTTAATTTATAAAAAATCTCTTTTTTCTTCTTTACCTTTTTTCTTATATTTTATTTTTGCTTGTAGTCTTTATTTCCGTCATTTGTTTATATTTTTTTATTTTTCATTATTTTAAAATTATGCAAATATTAATAATTATTTTAATTAAAAATATTAAATAAAATAAATACATTAATAACCTACAAAATAATAACTTTAAAAATAGAACATAATGCAAACTAAAAAGCACTCACAATACAACTTATTTATAGTTTTGTAAATAATTTATTTAAATATAATTGTTAATTTTTAATTTGGAATTAGATAATTAAAAATATGAAAATAAATACTAATATATAAGTAAAAATATGATATAATGACTTGATTAAGAAAAGGGTAAATAGGGGGAAATACCTTAAATTATTATTGTTTTCATAAAAACATCTCAATCTATTTTCAGATGTTAAAAATACCTCAATCTTTACTTTTATTTGTGAATTATACCCTGATCTAATAATAATTAGGGAAAATATCCCAATGTATTATTATTAATTAAAAATATCTCAATCTTAAATTTCATTTAAAATTATACCAAAACAAGAAATATTTTGGCTCACACAAAGATGACAGTCAAAATAACTATCTTCGTCCATATTAAATTTAATATATTAAACAATCAATATTTTCTATATATTCTGAAAAGTATTTAAACTTCATAATTAGGGGTGTAAATGAACCAAACTGTTCGTAAGCTACTCGGATCTCGACTCGATAAAAGTTCGTTCAAGTTCGTTTAGTAAAGCTCGTTTATTAAACGAACCAAACCTGAGCATCATAGTATTCGACTCGTGAGCTCGTGAGCAGGCTCGTTAGCTAAAATTAGTAAGAAATATAAAATAACTAATTTTATAAAAATAATATTTTCATGATTTAAGAGTAAAAATAATAATAAATCTTTTTAATAATGAAAAATTTAAGAATTTGAACATGAATATGATATTAATTTTGGAATAAATAACTTTTTTTCTTCACAATAATAATAAAAATTTAAAATATATTCTAAATTTAGAAAGTTCGTTTAGGCTCGATTAAAGCTCGATAAAGTTCGTGAACATCAAAGTATTCGATAAAAAAGCTTGAAGCTCGACTCGAAACGAAATGAGTCAAACTTGAGCACAACACCACTCGACTCGACTCGACTCGGTTCGATTACACCCCTATTCATAATCTACTCTTTTTTGTTTCCTCCGGTTGGTGTAGTGTCCAATCCAGGTGAAGGTGCATACATTTTGATATAAGATCACACGTTAGAACTAGAGCTGGCAATTTCTGACCCGACACGATAACACGACACGAACACGCACGATAAAAGCGAGCACGAACACGACACGAACCTGTTAAGCTCAAACACGAACACGAC